>CATIWQ010234252.1:0-12225 GCA_949673415.1 Euphorbia schlechtendalii
TTTATCCTATTAAATTTGTATACTTGATTATAATAAATGTTACTAAATATTAAAGATTTTATGTAAACAATACAATTATATTAAAAATTTAAACATATTTTGATCTACTTTATATTTTTTTAACTTAGTTTAATAAAAAAAATTATAACAAAAAAAATATTCATGGGCTTAAGTCGGGTTTGGGAATAACCTTGTAAACCCGGCCCGAGCCCGAAGTTCTAAAGTATGGGCTTGGACCAGGCTTGGGTTAGCATTTTTTGTAAAAAAACCCGCCAAGCCCGGCCCGGCCCCCCTGACGAACAGGTCTAAATACTACCATTACAGGTCATATAAACTAGAAAAGGCATGAATACACTATTTATAAATATAATATGATTTTTACAAAATAATTTGGTTAGAAAATGAAATCTTCTTTAATCTAAATGAATTATCATACTTTATATACAAAATTGTTTCAAATACAACATAAACATCATTTAAACAATGTTTTTTTTAAAATTATATCTAAATATCACGATGTTATTTTAATTTGTTTTATAATGTTATTATTTGCGGAAAGACTTAAGACTATAGACACATCATTTAAAAATTAGTTTAAAAAAATATTTTTTCAGAAAATTATGCACGTTAATTTAACTTATGATTAGGTCAATTTCGAAGATGATTTCAAAGAGCAATTTTACTTTATATTAGCCCAAAAAATAATCAAATGAAAGAATTGGCATTACTTATATTGAGTATGTACTGAGCATAATTTTCTTCTTAATTTTGTCAATTATAAATATGGCTGAATTGAAAATGTAAGCCAACTTAGAAAACGACTAGTATTTATTTGACATCTGACAATTATAAAGTAAAAATGTAATATCAACATTCGTGAAAATTTACAACTATAACCTTTTTGGGTAAGATATTCATGAGAAATCCAATTTAACTTTTCTTTGAGTAAAGTGTAAGCTAATTATTAATATACGAACTTAAATTTCATGAAAATATACATTATATTAGCCGTGTATATATTATTAATAAATAAATATGAGATATTAAATCATGAAAAATTAACTAACTGTGATTTTATAAATTAGGTTAATCCCAAGACTGGCAAATAGTACAAATTTTATGCGTGTTATATTTTTTTTATTCCAATAAAGGTAAAAGAAAGAGATAAAAAACATTAATTATATAAATTTATTGTTCAATTTAGTGGATCCATAGGTTACTTGTAAAAATAGGTCATACTTGTGATAATGAAAGATGACGTTAACATTCATGTATTATAATGAGAAAAAAAAAATTAATGTATCGAATTGAGAAAATATGTATAATTGATGTAACATGAATGAAATTAACCCCAGAAAAATCTAGGTTCGGGAAAAAAAAAAAGATAACCGTATTTATAACTAAGAGAGTAGAGTATTGAAATGTCTTGATTTGGTGTTGATGTTATAACTGAACAGGCCAACCTTTGTAGAAATATGGAAGAAAAAGTCAGTGCAACAATATTCAGCAACACCTTATGTAATCTCCTTAGTGTATAGTATGGTTTGGGTGCTGTACGGATTACCTGCAGTTAACCCTAAAGGTTTGTTGGTTTTGACCATATGTGCGATTGGGGCAGTTATTGAGCTTTTCTACGTTGCTGTTTTCATTACTTTTTCAGACAAGAAAAAGAGGTTGAGACTAATATTAATAGTAGTTGGTGAGTTCATATTCATTATCGTACTCGCTATTCTTGTCTTGACTCTAGCCCATACCACCAACAAGAGAACTCTCATTATGGGATGCATCGGATCGTTCTCTAGCGTTTTGATGTACGCTTCACCGTTATCTATCATGGTAAGTTTTCTTTGTCTCCCTTGACATTCCTCAATTCAATAACATTCTCTTACTAGCATTTTGAACTTTGATCTTTCAAATCCAATATTAAATAAAACATGTTTGCAATTTTGGTCTAGCAAAATAGAACTTAGAAGATAAAATAATTACATTTTGAGGGGTTAGATTTGTACATACAATATTCAGTTGATATTCACACATTTTTTATATTTCTATAATTATACATATATACCGATAATGCAGAAAATAGTAATAAAAACAAAGAGTGTGGAGTATATGCCATTCTTGCTATCGGTTGCCTCGTTTGTATGTGCAGCTGTTTGGAGTTTTTATGCCTACCTTACAGTTGACCCTTTCATCGCTGTACGTATTTCTCTTCTTTTTCTTTAGTTTTATGTGACCGCTAACTGGAAATTGGTATAGAGTAAAAACCATAATAATATGGCTACTATTTTTTTTTATAGTTTTAGGATTTCTTTATTGCATTCTTTTAACTTTAAAATTTAATGTATTATGATGAATTAGTGAAGTGTGTATTTTAACGATTAATATATCATTTGTTAAATTATTTCGAATTTATATTTTAGTTCAACTTTAATTTTGCTACAATTTATAAAAGAATTAAATTATAGAATATTTATTATTCAATAACACATAAATTTAAGAAAAGAAAGTAAAAAGACAGTGACAATAAGTAGTACTGTTAAATGAACAAATTGAATAATTCAATTTGATTGGATTACTTGGTTTAGTTAGTTTTATGTCTTTTTCTCTATTTGATTTTTTTCGATAAATATGAATTTTTGAAAAGGCTGTGTATCGAACTCACCGCCTCTCACCTTAATTTTGAGAGATGTACCAATTAATTTACACCCAATTGGTTTCTCTATATGACTTGATGTATATTCGATTTGGTTTGTTCATTCAACTGAACCAATAGATGAATACTCTAAGATTAATGATTCTCTAATTCTGAATTTGTTTGAGAGACTAAAACAAAAGATTTATTTTTGTCTATTCTCAGTTTCACATGTAATTAGGGAAAAAAATACAAAAATCAGCCGAGTACACGAAGGTTTTGCCTTTAGATTCGGAAAAAATGACCAATTTTACCAAACTTTTTTTATTGATGCATGGTTAAATTTGTATAGATGATATTTATTTCACGCCAACGGCTCGATCTTTACATTGCGTCAAGAATCATGTTATTTGTCGTGGAGTAATCAGTGTGATTTATTCCATTTATAAATGAATGTTAATTTCAATTCGAACTGAAAAGTGTTAAAATGTGTAATGCCTATAATTATGTGTGTTGGGCTTTTGGTGTTAAGACATCCAATGGGCTTGGAGGAGTATTAGCAACGGCCCAATTAATACTATATGGTATGCTCTACAAATCAACAAAGAGGCAGATTGAGGAAAGAAAAGCTATTGGAGACACAGGCATATCACTAGCAGTTACTAATGCAGATTCCAACAAACCAGGAAGTGGTGTTGTTTGAGGAGATAAAAAATGCCTCGTTACACAAATTAAGGATTTTCATCATTTTGATTTTTATTTATAAACAATTTATAATTTTCCTCATTATTGATTAATTAAGATTATATACATTAAATTTCTATCTAACAAGAGAGTAAATCAAATAAATACTAAGCTCAACTAAAATTGCAAGATCCAATGATCAACAACTTGCATTTGATTTTTACAACTAAATGTGTTTAGTTTAATAAAGAAAAGGTGGAAAAATAATAGTGCGACTGCTATTCTTCTCCCAAATGACACGCAAAAATCGTGTCTAATGAATCTTTGTAAGGTCAATGAGCATAATTAACAGATTTTTAATA
Organism: Euphorbia schlechtendalii; assembly: GCA_949673415.1. NCBI lineage: Eukaryota > Viridiplantae > Streptophyta > Magnoliopsida > Malpighiales > Euphorbiaceae > Euphorbia > Euphorbia schlechtendalii. The sequence continues at coordinate 3,682 of CATIWQ010234252.1, forward strand.
ATTGATTAGATTTTGGAGGGCTATATTTCGGACCCGAAGTTCCGAGAACCCTTTGGAAATATAACTCCAACTCGAGTTCTACTGATGAAATGCTAGCTTAATCAACAGATTGCAGTCAATTCACGAAGATTCAAATTGGATTTTACGTTTTATTATAATTATAAGCATAAATTCATTTTTTCTTTCGGTAACAAAAGAATAATCAAACTTTATATATGCAAAATAGTTGCTGATCCAACTAAGAAAAGAATACTCTCATTTAACCCAACTCACCAAACATATAATATATAATATTAGTATAATTCTCATATCAAATTTTGTAGGCAAGTAATTTTTCGGTAGACTGTAGGTACGTATATATTCTATATTTTTTTGGTAAAAAATTAATGAATATATACACGCAGGTTAAAATAATGGTCTTCAATTGAACCAATTTTTTTTTTTGTCTTCATCTTGATCTTGTATTATTGTTTGTTCATGATAAAACTGTTACAATTATATACCCATTCCATTCTTTTTCTACATATTTCTATGATTTTCATTGAAATAAATGAAATGTATATTATATTGTTAAAATGATTAATTTATCCTTCACTTTATTATATTAAAATTAAGTATTATCAACTTATGATTTTCAATTCATTAATAAAAGTATAAATTAGAAACAATGCGTGACAAATAAAATGAATAAAATATATAAACTAAAAGGACATAATAAAAAGGATGGACGGTGTAATTCCAATATAGAATTATAAGATAATTAATAAACAAGGCAGGCCTCAATGTTGGTTTTAAGAAAACAAGTTAAGCCCAATATAGATAAGCATTCATCATATCCAGATAAAAAATAATATAAAGGGAATTTTGTATTATTATATTATATAGTCTAAACAAACATGTACAATTGAATATTTAATTAAAAACAAGACACATTGATATTGCTGCTGTTAAGATGTGAACAACTGTAATAGATACATTATATTAGAAAAATAATATAGATTATTAGTAATTATTAAACAATTTCTTAAATTTACTCACACCAATTATTATAAATATTTATGTTATTTTAAACAAATAACTAATTTGTATGCGTATAAATAGGGATGTCAATGGAACGGTTCCGATACAGGTAATGCAATCCCCATCCCGCACCTAATGTTTTTCGGGTGAGGGTTCGGTGGTTCCCCATTTAGAGTGTTGAGGTTTTTTTCACACTCATTCCATGCTCGTGCTGGTATCGGGTAATCCCTTTCAAATAATGAACTTTTATATATACAAACATTGTTCATTTTCATATTAAAATAGTAAATCGTAATTAGTAAAAATAATAACCTTTAAAATAATATTTAAAGACTAGATAGTGAATAAATTGTTATAAACAGCTCGAACGATATTGTCCACTTTGGCGTCATTTACTGTCAACCTCACAGCTTTAAAACACACCATTCAAGTTAAGGCTTTCAGGACCCTGCTTATATACAAGCTTAGTGGATCCTCCGAGAACGATGTGAAAAATTCGAATATTCCTAACATAAATAGCATAGTTGATATTTTTTTTTATAAAAAAATAGTTTATATTATATTTTATATATAATATCGGATATTTTCACGGTAATCTATCTGGGGGCGGGTATGACTCTATCCAAATCTGCCCACCTTTTCAATCCGGCGGTATAATTTTCTCTATTTCCATCCACGAGGGTGAAAATTTTCGAGTTTTTCTCCAAACCGATCGTTTCGGATGCCATGAGTTTTAGATAACATCCCTACATATAAACACATCTAAATTTATGATGTTTTTAATGATTAATTTGATTTTTTACAGAGTTATCAGTACCTTAATCACGACCACCAAATGTAATTTATAGAATCTTAAAATATATGTGAACTAAATTGTGTTAATTCAAATACTTTATTTGTTGCTTAATTAGTGTTGTTTATACTTATGAGCATTACAAAAACATTGTAAGAAGATGCAGTGAACATTGCTTGTTAATTTAGAAAGGTAATATTATTAAAATAAATTTTTATAGATATATATTGGTGAAAGTTTTTTAAAAAAAATTCATTTATGAGATTTTTTTTGTTTTTTCTATTTGATTTGAAATAGCAAAATAAACACTACAACTAGAAGGGCTCATTGCAACTATATGGACGTAAGAAAGGCCATTGAGGCCCAACTTTTGCCTTAAGTATCTATCTGGCCGTCTAACAAAAAATTGTTACCTTACACAAGAAAATATAGTTACGGTCAGTTTGAAGAAAGTAAATATTTTCGAAATAACCATCACTTTTAGGTTGTTTGTAAATACTAAGATGACATTAATTAAATCAATAAAAATACTTATTTATCCCTATTACTTTTGTTAATTTGAAAGTTTATTGAAAATTTAATCATTTTGTCATTTACAATATACATTAAATAAAAGTAAAATAGATACTGTGATAGAGATCTTAACCTAGTGGTTAAGACGAAAGCTGTAGACTCTAAAGGTCTTAGGTTCGAATCACATCCATGGTGGGGTGGAGATTTTTCTTTCCATTTAATAATGTAAGCTTAAATGAGGTAAAATTTTTTATTTTTTAAAAAAAAGTAAAATAGATACTACCTTCATTTTTCAATAATTGTCTTTTTAGGATCTTTAAAATTTTTTTAAATAAGTATCGTTTTAGGATTTCAATGCACATTTTGTCCATTTTACCTTTATTTAATGCACATTGAAAATGAAATAAAGAATAAAATATCCAATCAACTTTCAAATGAACAAAAGTCATAGGGATAAATAAGTATTTTTATTGTATTAATTAATGGGACATTGGTATTGAGAAACAACCTTAAAGTGATAATTATTTAAAAAGGGAGGGAGTAGAAATTTAAAAAAATGCATTGAAATCCTAAAACGACAGTTATTTTGAAATTTTTCTAAAATCCTAAAGCGACAGTTAATTGAAATGGAGGGAGCATTTTCCTCTTATCAATGTTAGATCAATCATTACATCATTGATTTAATTATGATAAAGGGTAAAGTATTATAGATTTTATTTTTAACAAAGTCACCTGATCAATATATAATACTTCTAGTATTTTTACTTTCATTTTCACAATCTATAATTTACTTTTTACCTAAATTAAATTCCAAATTAAGCAAATACCCTTAGACGAAGATTAAAAATTCAATAAAAAAGAGAACAATAACATTCACTAAACGTTTAACATCCATATATTAAGCCTTATATTCATTCAACAAAACATAAAATCGATAATTTATTGCCTTATCAAATCTAACAAGTGAATTTAACCAGTAACAAGACGCAAAATTTCAATCGAACTACACGTCTACAAGGGATTGCCATTCCTAAACCTAACCTATGCCTAAAATATGAAAGGATTTGTACAAAGTCAATATTCTTCATCTAATTCCATTTTTGTGCTTGAAAGAATCTCCCCACCATAATTTGATATTTTTACTATTTCAATAAATGAGTCAGCCCTACCTTTTATTTCAAAATTATAAGAATTTAATTCTTGAATACAGGCATAGATCCAAAAACTTATATTCTTGATTACAAATTTTGATTTTTAATAAAATTAATTTGAATTGACATATAAAACATTTAATTACAGGACAAGGTGTTGTTCCACTTCCACTAACTGCAATCTGTTAATCTGGATTGCTCTAATTATGCAATCTCAAACTGAAATTCCTTAGGTATGATTCACATTTATATATCATACCTACTAAAGTTGAAATCTTAATATTTGAACAGTTTTTCAACCTATATCTTAGATTTTATTCTAAATTTATAACCTTTTAATTTCATGTTGCTCTTGGATTTTCTACTGAATATGAGCTAAAAAAACCAAAAAAGTTTTGTTATTCGAAATTGAATAATTACTCGCAATTTAGGTATATCTTGAATATATTATTTGAAAGAGAATTTTACTTTGAGGAATTGTAATGAATGTTAACTAATTAGATTTAATTATAATTTCATTTTTAATAGCGTATATTAATAATTTTATCTTATTATATTTCTTATTTGAATTTATACGTGCACATTTACTAATGACAACCTTCTATCTCTTGATTAGTTTGAATTTCTTAACTTAAAACGATCATATCTGTCAAACAGTAAACCATAAATTTTTTCGAAATAATTCTTTAAAATATTTTGTTCATTTTATTTTTATCTTTAAAACTAGATCCAACTCGATATACTTTTGACAAAAATAGGTATATTTCATATTATACGCGTTTGCATATTAGTATAATGTTCATTATATCAGATTTCTTTATACAAAAAATCCCGTATGATGAACACTAAACTAAATCGCAAACTCGTATAATATGCATTATATCACCTAGAAAAAATAAGGTATAAAAAAATCTTGTTAATGAACATTATACCAAAATACAAACTCGTGTAATATGAATTATACAAATTTTAGTTTTCAATTTTTTTGTTAAAAGTATATCGAATTGAACCTCATTTTAAAGATAAAAACGAAACGAATAAAAAATTCTAAAGAATCGTTTTGAAAAAATTAACGGTTTGAGATATATAATAATTTTGAGTTAAGAAATTCAAATTAATTAGGAGATGGAATGTTATTGTTGATAAGATCGAACAAAATACAATTAAATATAATTAGTTAGAACTTCTTACAATTAGTTACAATTTACTTAAATTATGTTTTCATATTCCTACATTTGTTAAAAAATCTCAATTTTATTTGTGATAGCAGCAATGTTAAAAGTTTGAAGAAAACTGTGAACACATAACTAGTTCTAAATAAAAAATATAAGCAAATTCAATTTCCTATGCAAATTAAATGAGCAATGTGTTTGATATTCACAGTTTATACATTTGATGAATCCATAGTATTATAAATTGGGGTAAAATAATTGTTTATTGGTCTCTGAATTTTTCAAAATTTGCTTTACAATCCTTTAACTTGGAAAAGTTTGCCTCTAAACGTCACATATTAATTTATTATTTTATATAAACAATCAAGAAAATGATATCATTGAAAAATAAAAAGATCCAAAAGTTGCCACGTTACATTTAGATGGACAAATTGGTGCACTTTATGAAGTTCACGAGACTAACAAAAATTTTGAAATTTTCGGGATGACAATAACCATTGGGATAAAGTTGAGGGGAATATATTTAGGGTTTAATGGATCAACAACCTCCTAAACTCATCAATTTTTTCGGATGCCATATTAAAAAATTTAAAGGTTCTAATCAACCCCCTTAACTCGGCAAAAGAGCATTAATTTGTCCCCTCAACTACTCAACGCCACATGTTAAGTTTTGATTTGAGAGGGAAAAATTAGAAAATTAACAATTTTGAAAAGTCTAACAAACAAAAATTTTGACACGTGACGTTGAGAGGGAAAACTTGTACAACTTTACCATGGGGTTGAGTGAAACTTTTGATAGTTCGTTACAGTATTTGTCAAAAATTACCAAATTTAGTGGTGTTGAAGCATTTAACTTAAATTTAATTATAGTTAAACCTCAATGAATATATATGCTTGAGATCGGGAAAAAAACACACATTTATCGATAAATGCATAAAATATTCATTTATCGATAGATTAATATTTATTAATTTAGAGAGAATTTTGTAATATGTACCATATCTTGGATTATGTTAAAAAAATTTGAATATGTTGTATGCCTTTCAAATGATGAGAATACATTATCTTGGATTATGAGTTTTAAACATCTAGCATTTTTCTTTTATAATTAACATAAAACTTGTTCATATTCTATTTGTCAAATTATTTAGTACAACGTGAGCAAAATATTCCGAAAATTATGTTCATTCTTCGTAAAGTTAAAACTGAGGTTACCTTTAATTTTGATGGGAAGAAAAAATAATCAATTATAAATTCATATTTTAAAAAATAAATAGTTATTATTATTGATCTAGATATATACATGAATTCTTGATTTATTTTAATAATTATTACTTTACATTTTTCTTAAATCTTTAACATTTTATTTTTATTGTTATCTAATACATTTATCGAAAATATTATTTTGAAATAACTAATCCAAATCGAGATCGGAGATAAACATTTGTTTAAACATACATTATTTTTTATCCATGTTTTTCTAAACTGTCCTATTTTGGATGGATGAGAGTAATTGACTTTATTATTCATATCCGGCTCTTGTAAAATGGTTCCCCATTTTGGAGAATTCTTTAAAATGAGAATGAATATGAGGAATAGTGAAATCCAACCATTCCCCGTATAGTATATCTCCAAAATAGAATTCTTTATATATGGAGAACCTCAAAATGGGGAATGATTATTATATCAAGATTTTTTTTATTTTAATTTATTTTAATGTGTTTGATACTTTTTTAATTATTTAAAATAGATTTATTATAATAATAAAATATTATTAATTTATTGAAATCTGAGATGAGAAATGAAAAAATGGTCGAAACATTTTAAATCAAGCGCATGAGAAATGAAATATAAGGAAAATTGTTAGATTTGCAGGTGATATTGCCATGCCACGTCAACAACAAGACAAAAGAAGGGTAAAACTTGTTGCAGCCAAAAAAACCGATAGGCAAAATCGAAAAGCTTTTGTGTGAAAAAAGAAAAAAGTAAAAGAACTAATTCAAGGATAAGAATCAATACTGTCATGAATAAAAGGACTCAAACTGAAAATTGACCAAGCCAAGCTAAGGTGTTGAAAATAGTGCCAGATTTCCAGAAGGTCACATGTGTTGTTACAGTCTGCCATGTAACTGATCTTAACTGTTCTTTCTCTTCCCCACTTGGCATTGCCTACTCTATCGAGTTTGTTTTGTACCAATTTTTTTCAACTTTTTTAGTTTTTTGAACGTTCGATGTATTTACTACCTACTACTTTTTTTTTCCAAAATCATATTCTAATTTGTTTTTCTTTCATAAGGAATCGGTTTTGGTTTGTTGATGAAAAAAGAGAGTTTAATATGGACTTCAATTATATATGCTTAATCTTATTAAAAGCCTGATGGTATTAGCACAAAGACAAAAGTGTATAAAAAAGGTTAACTTGAATTATTGTTAATAAGTTTTCATAAACTATTGACACATTGTGTAGATATTTAGGAATGGACGTTCCATATTCCATAATACACAATCCAAATAAGACAAAAAAAAAAAAAAAAAAGAACACTAAAACCATAGGACTTACCGTGAAGGCTCTCACTTATTATATAGAGGTAATCCCTTCAACAAAACTATTTAGAGACACGTGATACCCTAAAATAGGCATATTTTATTTTAACCAAAAACTTTGACTCATTAGGTAACACATATATTTACCTATTCTTATATTGATAAAAAAAAACTCTATTCTATGCATTGAATTGACCAAAAGTTCGCTTCATTTTCACCATATACAGATGCACTAAAAAATTCGTGGTATATCCAACTAGAAAAATTACCAATACATGTTCCCAAAAAATTTGTTACCAGATGAACAAAATGTTATGAAAGTCACACGTGGGGCCACCGAAAGTTGTTTTTTCGGAGCCCATCACCGAAAGTAACCGAAAGCCACCGAAAGTTGATTTTTTGGAGCCATCACCGAAAGTTGTTTTGTCTCTATGCTTCAACATTTCATTATAAATAGGATGAATTGCAAAACAAATGAGCATCACAAATTTGAGAGCTTGAGAGCATTTGGAGAGTTGGAGAAAAATTAGTAGAGAGGAAGATCAAAAGCGGGTCAAGCAAAAATTAAGTTTAGTAATTTTCGCGCCTTTGATTACATCTATTAAGGGTTTTCTTTAAGAGAATTTCTCTAAAAATTCTCGGGGATAATTGGGTGTGAGGTGAGAGTTTTGTAAACACTGTGTAACTTTCTCCATAATCAAAGTCTGCAGCAGATCCGGAGAGGTAGGCGAAATTGGCCGAACTCCGTCATCAAATATTGTGTTATTTTTCCACTATTATTTTTTCGCATTCCATTAAATCTGGTAGTACGGGAATTACCGCGTTTATTCCCCAACAACATAATCGTAGTTGTATGCACTTAAAGTATGATGCGGTGCGGGACATGACAGTTTGTTTGATATATTCTCAACCGAGTGCTAACAATATATAGAGGCAGATAATATCTCGAGCTCCTTGAACTTGCTTCTAAACTCCGTTTCTCTCCTAAAATGCTACTTTTCTGATTTTTTTTCTCTATAATAAAAATTTAACATGTGGTATTGAGGGGATAAAATGATGCATTTTTTGCAAGTTCAGGAAAAAAATAGAGTTTAAGAATAACTTCAGGATTTATTTGAAACTTTTTGAAATTTAAATGAGAAAATAATAGAGTTTGATGACAAAGTCATGTATATCAAGCCATATATATATGGTAGTCTTTCTGCCTTACAAGGAATTTGCGTGTTTGGTACCAACAAATAATTAATTTATTCAATTTTACGTAAAAAATTTATAATTTTAATTTATGCTTGAATCCCACTGCTTCAGAATATTTTGAATTTAAATTCAGTCCATCTCTTCATAATTAGTA
>CATIWQ010234268.1:0-41740 GCA_949673415.1 Euphorbia schlechtendalii
GATAAGTTTAAGTGGAGTAATATCTAATGGTATTCTTACTATGAGTTTTATATGCAAATCTTGAATAAGTCCTATAAGTATTGAGTGTGTTTAAAGTGTTGGGAAACTATAGCCATAATACTTTGAAATTGATCAATAAAGGACTAGGGTATTAAGAGTGAAAAATAAAAAAAAAGAGGATAACCAATGAGTTATGTTGTAATCATTAATTGAGTGAAAAAAAGAAAAGAAAGCATAGCACGTAAAATGGGTGCAAAGTACAAAGTACTTCAAAAACATATGCTTAAAAGAAAAAAAATGAGAGAGTGGTATGGAGCATAAAATGCAACCACTGAGAGTGTTTTAGCATCCTAGGTTACATAAAAATGCCTTGAGAGAAAATTAATCAAAGTGTGCTTTTTATGTCCTTTATACTTTATACTATGCTTAAGAGAAGGTAACATTCGCATATGCATATAACGCTAATATGAAGATGTGATTCGGTTGACTCTCTGTTAAGAGCAAAGGTATGCAACTAAGCTATATAAATTGCACATTACTAATTTGTGGGAAATTTCGAACTTCTACTTGAATCTTATGCAACGTGGGAATGTGGTACTCATTGTAATAGCCTTTAACAAAATGAGGTACGAACTTGATTACCAATTTATACACTTCTATTGAATTTACCTTGAGGACAAGGAAAAAGTTAAGTGTGGGGATATGATAAGTGTATAATTACACTTATTATCATATTAATTTTATACACTAAATACTAAAGTTTTAGTCATTTTTGTGCTTCATATAAAAGATTTCACGTGGTATGTAGTTGTTTTTTATGCAAATGTAGATACTAGGTAAATCTTGGGAGTAAAATGATCTAAAGTGGAATTCTATGTAAAAGAGTGAAAAAGGCGCGAAAATATGCTTGGAACTTAAAGATTTGGCTTAGGATCGAAGCTGTCAAAGATCGGTAAAGTTACAAGAAGAATTCTGAAGACAAACACAATTCACGGTCGTGATAATCATTGGTGGTCATGACTTGTATACTTCAGAATAGAAAGTTGACAGACAAGTATTCACGGTTACGAATTATATATCGTGGACGCGACTCCAATGGCTTTCTAGTCAAATCTTCTTAACTACCAACCGCCAGATAAAAGCGATCAACCGCCATCAACTGCCATCAACTACCAACGAGAAGACACCTATCAGAAGTCAACCAATCATGAAAAGGTGCCTATCCATTGTGGATTAAATTAAATCTTCTCAACCAATCACAATGAAGTGATACAATCTTTTGCCAATGAACACAACTCTTTGTATGGATAGACGCAACCCTTCAAACTCTATAAATATGGCTCCAAACCTCACCAATTTCGTGGAATGGGTGGTAGAGAGAGTGAGAGTGGCATATATGGTGTTTAGATAGAGAGAAAAATCAGGTAAAGTTCGTTCATTCTAAGTTAGCGAGAAAATGTATAAGTGATTCGAACCCTATTTCAATCATTAGATTTCTCTACATATTCGAGCGACTGTTGTATAAGTTTAATTACAAATCACTTATCAATAAAAGTTTTTATACTTCAATATTCATTTGTTCGATATTCACAAAGAATAGCATCTTAGCGGAGGTTCTGTACGGGCTGAGACCGAATTCAAAGTAGACATAGGAATTGTGGGAATTGACGACTCCCATTAAAGAGTGTATACGGTTTGATCAACTTTAGCTTTCACTTGCATACCTTACAACTTTGCTTTGCTTTCTACTTATATTTTCTATTTCAAAGTTTATGATATGTCTATGTGTCATAATACGTATTTCGTGTTAAGTCTTTTATACTAATCAAGTTATATGCTTTAGAGTTAACTTTAAAAGTAGTTTTGGGGTTAACGAGATTGTGTATAATCACTGGATTTGTGATTTTTAATGAGCCAACATTTTTGGAATGGTAACTTGCTAAATGTGGCTATGTGAGAGAGACCCGTACTAAGCATAGTAATATTGTTGTCCAGGTTTATATAATTGTCTTGATTCGGTTGCGCTAGATTTAGAAAAGTCATTTCATGTGTTGCTCTACAGTGAATAATTGAATTTCTGAATATATAGAACCAAATTTGTTAAATTAGTTTAGTGTACTTAATATCTTTGTTAATTTTGCATGTTTTCTTTGCTATACTTGTTCGAAGGAATAATCTATATTGATTTCTTCTACTCTGATTTATATACAGTTATCCACCATCATATCCCATCCTACCCAACTAAAATAAAATCATTTATTTTATTTTCTTTTGTTCCGTTTCTCTTGTTGATCTTTAGAGCTTGTTCCTTCCATGTGGGATCAATATCTTTTAAAACTACATCGCAACTGTATACTTGCAGTTATCATCATTTTTCTATTTGATAAGTGGTATTGACAACACCTATACTTTAACACGAACAAGTTTTTGGGGCCGTTATTGGGGATAAGCCTTTCGAAATGAGTATAGCCAAAATCTAACGAACAAGTTATTAAACTTATCAGTAGAAAAGTGGAGAACAAGTTTTTGATTTACACACACATTATGCACTATACACCATTCCCAACAACGGTGCCAAAAACTTGTTCGCCACTTTTCTACTAATAAGTTTAATAACTTGTTCGCAAGATTTTTGCTATACTCGTTTCGAAAGGCTTATCCCCGGCAACGGCACCAAAAACTTGTTCGCCACTTTTCTACTAATAAGTTTAATAATTTTTTCACAAAGATTTTTACTATATATTAATGGTGCTGAAAATTTGTTCACGTAAAGTATAGGTGTTGTCAATACCACTTATCAAGATAGAAAAATGATGATAACTGCAAGTATACAGTTGTGATGTCATTTTAAAAGATATCGATCCCACAGGAAAGGACCAGCTCTAAAGATCAAGAAGGAAAACGGAACAAAGAAAATAAAATAAAATAATTTGAAGTTTTGGATAGGAGGATTAGAATGAAGAAAGGATAGATATATGTATGGAAGATTAGAGATTCTAATATATAGATTTTCCTACAAAATAAGTATAGCAAAGAAAACATGAAAGTTCAATAAAGTTATTATGTTCACTAAACTAATCTAACATTACCGGTTCTAGACACTCAGATGTTCAATGATTCACTGCAGAGCAACACATGAAATGGCTTTTCTAAATCTAGCGCAAACAAATCAAGACAATTATATAAACTTGGACAACAATATTACTATGCTTAGTACGGGTCGCTCTCACATAGCCACACTTAGCAAGTTACCATTCCAAAAATGTTGGCTCACTAAAAAGCGTTAAAATCACAGATCCAGTTATTATACACAATCTTTTTAACCCCGAAACTACTCTTAAAGTTAACTCCAAAGCGTATAACTTGATTAATATAAAAGACTTAACACGAAATATGCATTATGACACATAGACATATCATAAAGTTCGAAATAGAAAGTATAAGTAGAAAGCAAAGAAAAGTTGTAAGGAATGTAAGTGAAAGCTAAAGTTGATCAAACCGTATCCACTCTTTAATGGGAGTCGTCAATTCCCGCAATTCCTACGTCTGCTTTGAATTCGGTCTCAGTACGTATAGAACCTTTCCTAGGATGCTATTCTTTGTGAGTATCGAAATGAATATTAAAGAACAAAAACTTTTATTGATAAATGATTTGCAATTACACTTATACAAATGTAGAGAAATCTAGTGATCGAAATAGGATTCGAATCACTTGCACATTTTCTCGCTAACTTAGAACGAACGAACACTACATGATTTTTCTCTCTATCTAAACACCATATATGCCACTCTCACTCTCTCTACCACCCATTCCATAAAATTGGTGAGGTTTGGAGCCCTATTTATAGAGTTTGAAGGGCTGCATCTATCCATACGAAGAGTTGTGTCCATTGGCGAAAGATTGTATCACTTCATTGTGATTGGTTGAGAAGCTTTAATCTAATCCACAATGGATAGGCACCTTTTCATGATTGGTTGACTTCTGATAGGTGTCTTCTCATTGGCGGTTGATCGCTCTTATCTGGCGATTGGTAGTTAAGAAGATTTGACCAGAAAATCGTCGGAGTCTCGACCGTAATATACAAGTCACGACCGTGAATACTTGTCTGGCAACTTTCTATTCTGAAGTATACAAGTCGTGACCGCTAATGATTGTCACGAACATGAATTGTATTTTTCTTCAGAATTCTTCTTGTAACTTTACCGATCTTTGATAGCTTCGATCCTAAGCCTAATCTTTAAGTTCAACGCTTCTTTTCGCACCTTTTTTACTCTTTTTACATAGAATTCCACTTTAGATCATTTTACTCCCAAGATTTACCTAGTATCTGCATTTACATCAAAAACAACTACATACCAAGTGAAATCTTTTATATGAAGCACAAAAATGACTAAACTATAGTGTTTAGTGTAGAAAATTAATATGATAATAAATGTAATTATACACTTATCAGATGTCAAACTAGACTATATTCCTTCAAAAGAAAAGCGAGCTGGCATATTCACCAAATTGTTAACAAAGGAGAAATTCAATGTTTACAGGCAGCTAACTGGAATGGCGAACCCCATGTGAAGAAAAATTCAAGAAAAATGGCTAAGTGTTGAAATTCTAGTCTCAACTTAGCCGAATGAGGTAACATGTACTTAACCTCGTTAACTTTTTAAAGTAACATTGTGAGTTCAGTTTCGCGGTTATAACTCAAAAGCTACTTTTTTGAAAGGATGCTTTGAATTGGAACCGTTTAAATTTAAAACTCACCATTTTACTAAGCCGATTAAATCTTTGTTCATCTCACCGTTTAAACTTAATCATGTTTGGGAGAGCGCCACATATCTTCTTGCAGTTGAAGAGCCTATATAAGAGGCATTTACTAGAGAGAGAAGGTTACCTTCAATTTCGAACTCTCAAGCATTTTTGTAAAGAACCCTAATCTCTCTTCTCTCAAATTCTCTCAACCTACAAATGGAAAACACAAAGAAAACCCTCATTCTTCAAAGCGCTTCCAAGAAGAACATGTTTGTGCACATAAATGGCATAGCTAAGAAAGTATTCCTACCCCTTGGAACCGTCTTCACTAAAATCGAATAGCTTGAAGACCAAGAGTTTGAATTAGTATTCGAAGTAGACTATGATGGATTTTTTAAGGACAAGACCATCCATAGAGTCTAATGGACGGACCTGCCATCAAGGAGTTGATAAAGAAATTATATGTGAATCTCTACTTAGTCTGGGGATTTAATGACATTCTGATGGTGGAGATCAACAATGTCACCTACTTGATCTGTGCTAAGTTGATTAGTAGTCTTCTCAACATGGCCTTAAATGGACCAAGCTGAGAAGGAACGGAGATGAAGAACATGTTGTTATCCTTGAAGATTGGGAACTCCTTGGTGACTATGTATCTAGAGAAATAGATGCATCAGGGATGAGATGGGAGGCAAGGGCTTGCCATGAAATGTTGGGGAAGCTAATTTTACCAAAGATGGGGTCCCTCAGCAACTACACTTACTTCGAGAAGTTAGTAGTCTACCATATGGTAAAAGGTAAGAAACTTAACTGGCCAGTGATGATTCTTCATCATTTATCCCAAAGTTACTAACTTCTACCACTATGGGTATCTAATTAGTGCCCTCGTTAAGGCTATGAGGATGGATATCTAGAGCTTTATTAATGAACAGGGAGAGATCGTGGTCCCGCTGAAGAACTCCTTGGACTTCAACCACTTCAGCAAGTTGAAGAACAAGCTGCCCCACACCAGATACACCAAAATCCAAGATGTGAAGCTGAAGAAGGCTAGAGTATAACCAATAGTGTTCCCTACAAATGTGCTCAAGGAAGATGAATATGCATTTGTGGTGGATTATGATGGGTCTAGCGATGAGGCCACAGATGATGTTACTCTTTCTGCTCAGCTAGAGTAAGTCTCAACCGTCTTTACTCCCACAAGTCCAAAAGCCAAAGTTGGGGCTTAAAGGGTGAGAGAAAGCCCAACAAAAGCAAGGGCAGGAAATACACATGCCCAAACTCAAGCCAAAGGAAGAAATAAGATGAAATGAAGACTTGCGCTGAGAGGGAAGCTGAGGAAAAGTAAAAGGAAGAAGAAGAATAAGAGGATGCAAGGGAGCGAAATGAGAGCCTACGCAAAAAGAAGCGCAAATTTGAAGAAGTCGGTGAAGCAGCTATCCAAGGAAGCTCCAAGAAAAGCAAAGAGGGCCCTGAAAATATAAGTCTTAGAGCTGCCAAAGAAGTGAAAGTTGTTATCTCTAAGGCTAAAGGATTTCAAAGAAAGAGAAATGCCAAATCTCGCTCCAAAAGAAATATTTAGATTGTGAGTAGCAAAGAGGATAATGATAACATGGAGGTTATCAACCAGGAAGAATCTGCTCTTCCTAGGGAAAATATCCAAAGCCCCCTTCACACTTAGCAAACTAAGACACTTCCATCTCAGACTGAGTTACTTGAGGTTGACCCATCCTTGGGTCAAACAGCTAACCAAAAAGTGCATTAAAATCCTTCCCCCGATTCTTCTGTAAATCCTTCTCAAACTCCCTCTATAAATTCTCTTACTAAAATTTCTTCTCCTGTACATTCTCAAATACTAAAACTATTTATAAATTCTCCTTCTAAAAACTCTTCTCCTGTAAATTCTCCTAGAAACTCACCTATTCACATTTCTTCCTCTCCTCATAATTCCCAAGAAAAGACAACTCATTCTTCGCCACCTCTGAATAGTCAAACTTCAATCATTCCTTCTCTAGTTAAATATAAACCAACTTCTACTTCTTCTCAAACTATACAAACCTTTGTTACACCTACCCTTTCTTCAAAACCAACCTATACCCTCTATCCCTTTGATTAGAGAAGTTCCTAAAGGTGAGAACTCAGCTCAGCAAGGAAAAGCAAGTGAGGAAGTTACCAAGGTAAATTTTATAACCGATAAAGCAACTCCCTCTGGAAGCAAGCCATTCAGGAGGACTTGGCTAATTCAACCAATATGGCTCTGATTAGGGAGTTGGATAGGAAGAAACTCCCAACTCTCCAAACTGATGCTAAACTGGATGATGTAGTAAGCCAAGTGCTACTATCACAAGAATTGATGGACTTATCTATGAAGAAAAATGTGAAGCTTCCTAAGTTTGATGAACACTCCAGCATCCCCTCTGAATCCTTTTATTTTGAAGAATTCGAGAAGATTCAATGGATCCTATACACCATAAGGAATTATCTTGCAAAGGAAAGTACAAAGAGCCTCATGGACAAGATGGCTCTAATCTTAACCGGGTTGACTAACTCTACAGGAGCCCAATGCAACCATATCTTCTATCCCAACATGTACTATCATTACAAATGCAGTGGCAAGAAAAGTGAAAGGTAGTATAGATGCTACTACGGAATAGCTGAGTAGTTTGAATGCCACCTTGGCTACTCAAACTACGCAGTTTCACAAGTTTGGCAAAGAGCAAGCCAAAATAAAGACCAACGTTGATAATAAGATCAACGAACTATCCAAGTAGATCGATGTCAACAAGGATCTTGGGCATAGCATGTGCGAATTGATGTAGAATGTTTCCAAGCTGGTGATTGCCTATGACAAAAAGATTGATCGTATTATAAGGACTGTAGAAGATGCTTCTAAAAAGATGGAAAAGCCTATGCTGAACTTAGATGCACTAGGAGATAAACTTGACTCAGCCTGCAAGATTATCAACACCAATACTGATGACTCGATGAGAAAAGCACAAAAGGCTTTACTAGAAGTAATGGGTAAACTTTTCCCTGAGCCAGCTGAGTCCATTGATCCTGATAGAGGACTCATTATGCATAAGAAACTGAATGCACTAAGGATCATCTTCATGAAATGCAAGGAAATGTGGATCAAATGATCACAAATGGGTTGTATGATGCAAGGGACATTGAGTATACATCGAAAACAATCAACATCATGTGCCCAAGGATTGTAGACATGGAAGCTCAACTTATGATATCTCATTCTACATCAGACTTCAGAGGTCTCCAGTAGTGCTTTCAAGAGTTCGCTTGCCAAGGCTTTAATTAGATTGCTCATTTAACCATGTGTCATCGTTTTCTTCTGCAAAAACTTAATGATTAAGACATCCTTTCATTGAAGGGAAAGAAAAAGATGGAGCAAGAGATCTCACCATCCATTCTTGGAAAGAAAGATGATTTTCAATCTGCGCTTGACTCCTTCAGTTTATGTCTTGAACAAATGGTTAAGGTACAGATATCAAAGGGAGAGAAAGTAGTTGAAGATTCTCAAAGGATGGGTCAACTGTACATATCATATATTTCGCAAAGGCCTCAACGTCCTGAGTAACAACAACAACATCAACAACACTATCAACATTATCCAAAAAGCGGTGGATCATCTTCTTCCCAGTAGACGCACTCCCGTAATTAGCCATAGTTTAGAATAGAAAAACTTGTATTAGTGTTGTAGCTTGTAATTACTTAGTATAGGGCACAATTTGCGTACTAACTAAGTTATTTTATCAATGAAAACTATTACAAGTTTATTCTATCAAATTTAAGAACTTCTAAACTTGTTATATATGCTATGTTATTTGTGCTTATAAACTATTGCATGAATTAACTAAGACCAACCTCAAGGAGAAGCTAAGTGAGACAAAGTCCCAAGTTCAAAGAAAATTCCTATAAGTGTGGGGGAGTTATGCTGACTGAAGAGAATCCACTTAGTATGGGGTAGTCCATACTGAATGAGGAGATCACTCACCATGGGAGAGTCTTACATCACTCATTAGGTATTTTTATCTATAAACTATTTAGTTAATTAGTTTCTTCTACTACGTGGTTTGCTATCTGTTCCTAAATGGGAGAGATTGTTAAACCCAAGTTAATAGTACTTCACAATATTTAAAACATTTTGGAAATAACAAACTGTCTAGGATAGTGAAATTAATTAAGTATTAAGTTGACTCTTAATTAAGCAAGTTGATTTGAGTTTGTTTAAGGAAAAACAACTCAATTTACTAAGTTTTAATTAGTTATGACTTAGAGTAAGAAAAGTCGAGTGAGGCTGAGTATTTCGTAGTTTATATGATTTAGATTCAGTGAAGTTGGGTAGCTTTTATTTAGTAAAAGTTGAGTTCTTTGACACTTGGAAAATATTATGACACACATGTGTTTAACGCTGTCTATGAGAGATAGAATATTCCTTTGATGCTTTTCAGGTAAAAAGCATTGAAATTAAAGAAGATATTCAAGTGGTCCTCACAACCAAAAGGTGTCAGTACAAAATGTTGGTGATTCTTCGCTAGAGTCCAAAGTAAAAGGCATATTCTGAAATGCATCATTTTTCTAGTGTCCTCGAGCTCCTTTACAACGTCAACAACCATACAAATCACAAGCTTCCACATTGCATCTCACGTTCCTCTCTCTCAAATAAAATTGCTTGAAGAAACGAGTTTTTGACGTAACAAAGATTAACATATTAATCTCACTCTTCAATGTTCATATTCTCTGTCTCTAAACATCCTGGAATATATTTCAAACGGACAAATTTGAAAGTTGTAAAGAGAAGAGAAATTGAAGAACAAGTCAGGATGAGAAGTTTACAACGTCTACTTCCAACTCTTCCAAGTATAAATAGAATACTGAAGAAGACTTTCGAACTTGGTGAATCACCTCGAATATCTTAAGAGTTAAAATACTGTCAAATTATTTCCAGCATTCAGAACTTCTAAATTCAAGCATTATAAAGAAAACATTCATCTTTCCAATCAGTTTGTAATAGAGAGAAACTAGATTAAATATAACATTGTAAAAAGATTCAACGATTTTTATAAGTTGAAATCCTTAGTTCGTAAACTTTCAATTCAAATCTGAGTGACATTTTAGGAAGGGTACCTAAACTTTGGTTGAGTGGTAGTTAGAAAGAAAGGTACTTTCTGTAATCGCATCTACCCATTGTAATGGCTTCTTTGCCTAAGTAAGGAAAGAAACACTAGTGGATTAAAGCTCAAAAAGGATTCCAGGGACTGGAGTTAGGCTCGGGGTCGAACCAGAATAAAATCTCTAGTGTTAACTTTCTTAAACCTTGTCACTTTCTTTATAATGTCTTTTCTCATTCATCATCTCTCTATTTATAAGTTTTGCGTAAAAACCAATCCAAGCTGAGTAAAGTACTCACCACAAATTGAAGATAAACTAGGTAAGCAAAGGTGAGTGGTTTATAGTTTTTAGACTTGCTCACAACATATGTTACTCAGCAGCATCTAAAAACTGAACTTGGAAACAAATTTTATAAATCTCAAAAAGAACCAAGTAAACGCATTCACCCCACCCCTCTTTGCTTAATTATTTAAGCTAACATGGACCAGTAGATTTAAAAGGTCCATAGGCAATAAATAGTAAGCATCACAAAGGTCATATGTTGAATTACCATTATAAGGGGAATTGTGTAATAGATCACTACACTAAACCTGGTACACGTAATAAATTCTAAAGTGAGTCATACGATACCAAGCTCTGTATTGTTAAATGAATCTTATCTTTTGTGGATGATTAATTCAAATGCAATATGTGACATGAGCATATATCAAAGTAACTTTGTGGACTTCTCACAATCAATATGAGAAACATTGTGAATCCATATTGAAGTCATAATGGGATGATGTTTATAGATTGACACATGTTGAGTACTTTGTAATAAGAACAAGTCCAATGTTCACATAATGTGTTGTATTCTCATATTGTTGATGTGTTTCACTAAAAAACATGTTTATCTTTGAAATTTTCCACAAATTTTATTTTTTCATTCCTGAAAAATTAGATCTTAGAGCCTAGTATTATAAGAATGGTTTAATCTTAATGAAAGTGTGTTAAAAATTATCAAATGGATAATGCTTGTTTTCTTGTAAACTAACTACAAGCAAAGAAGAATATGTCATCACCATGTGACGGATAATGTAATGGATAATTTATAGGGTTTAATTATCAACATGTGATGAGTTTCACTAGAAGGAAATCAAACTTCTTAACTATTTTCAAATTGAACTAGAATATAATACATGTGAATCTCATTCGCTTAGAAGTTGTGGTTCAATAAACGTAAGGGTAAAGCATGAGGCCTGTGAGCGAATGACGTTTCAGTACATGTGAGGCCATCACGAGGCGTCGACCCCGTGACATGGGGCATGGAGGTACCAAAATGTCTCGTCCGCTTACAATGGCGACTCTGTTAGGGATCGTTCTTCTTTTTTAAACTTAAAGTTTGAAAGACTTTGATGATTATTGAAAAATCATTAAATGATTTTCCACACTTCTAAAATATTTCACCAAAAGCATATGCATTAGATGGATTAGCCTTAAATTAAGGGTGCCAAATTTTCATCGTGAAGCCATGAAAGTATCACTTGTGACCCCATGGGGATCGATGATGCCTAGTGAGTGGATCACTTGTTGCCATATCGCATGTACCTCCCTCGTTCGCACCTATTTGGGGAGAGGCTTGGAGTGTATAGTAGTGTAACAAGAGCACTCTACATTAGTAGCCCTTGTGACCAAACTCATATAGCATCACCATAGTATCTTCCCTTAGGGTGTATTAAAACATCTCTAAGTAATTTATGCAGGTTTTCTCCGTGATATCCTCGTGGTGTCAAGATGATCCTAGCCTAGATTTTAAAAGTCGAACTCTTTATATTGCGGGAGGCGTATGGTTGGAAGAATTGTATATTGTGTACATGCTACATGCTATGTGTTTATCGATTTTCCATCCATTACATATGCAAATAAAACAACATCTCACGCCATGTATATCACACTAACCACATTCTTTTATGTAGACACTAACTTACACACACTCATTCTTTTTAGCTAAGGTTTAAGAACGCTCATGAAGTGTCATGGCATCACAAATAAACCCTAAACATCATAATATACCCCAACGGTATACGTTAGTCATGAAGATGCTCGAGGTTGTGTTGCCTTAGGGAAGGCATCAACATATCATCTCCCAACATTTACGATGGCCCATAAACATCCAAAACTTTGCCCAATTTGAGTCAAGTACTCAACTCATTCATTTTACCACATCGACAACACCTAATAAACATCAACATTAATTCATTCCCTTATTCATTTATCATAAGGGTATAACGCATTGTCTTACATAAAAATAAAGTCCTCATTTAGTCATGATACAAGGATGTCATCGTGGTAGGGTTTACCACTCTTTATCCTCTTATTTCAAGGTAAACAATATCATTCCATTTATTCCATTCCAAACAAATTCTTTTTGAGAGACCACATTGATCACTCAACCTCTAATAAGCTAGAAAGAGTCATTACATTCACTTCATGAGCGTTCAACAAATCTTCTAGGAATCATAAACTCATAAGCATCAACACATGCATAGTCTGATTCCTCTTGTTTGACATTTAGTGTAGGTGCGTCTGAAGGAGCGTCTCGTTTGATTGTCACCAAGCGCAATTCAAGAGGGTAGTCTATTCTTTTATCCTAACTGAGGGCTCAATTGCAAGCATCAATTACTCAGTTAGTTTCTCGTAGTTCGACACTATGATCAATCATAGTAGTTGAATTCTACCGACCCTAACCAAAGGGGAGGTTTCTCTCGGAAATGGGATAGACTCTATGGCCATGTTAACTAGGATGCTCACTAGTCCACAATTCCATGCAGCCCTTCAAACATCCATGAGGGTGCTTCTAGCCGAGGAGAAAAACTCCAACCAGTTTTAAAAATCTAAGGTCCCTCTGACTAATGAGGTTCATTCCACTGCTAATCAAGGGGCTGCTCCTTCTCTACAAGCTAATCAGTTTGATCTAGCAACCGACTTAGGGCAATTTAGAAACTTTCTTCAAGGTTAGGGATCGGGCTATTAGAGCCGACTAGTTAAGAATTCTTCTATCTTCCAACATAGTGTGCCTGGCCAAGTAGCAATCAATTCTTTTTTTAAAAGGTTTCCGGATCTACTATTCGACCAATGAATGTTAGTCTTTTCTTGAACTCCTTGCTTACTTCTTCGGGTCAAGCTCTCAACGGTTCTTCTCCTCAATTAATGCACCACCATCTCAAGAGTTCTTTACTCAGCCCTTATCTTTGCCTATTCAAGGGGTGCCTCAACTTCAAAATTCCCACACTAAACCAGTTATCTTCAAGAATCAATTCCAGGGTTTCCAACAACCTCAAAATTAGCCAAAATTCTTAGTCACTTCGATGGGCACGACGCATGTCCAGCCTCCTACTTTTTGGCCAGTCACTATTAAGCCTCATAAATCAGGTATATATGCCCAGGTGTCGAGGTACCCACTTCACATAGACTCTCCCCCAAATTAGCGGGTATATGGTAAAAATTCTTAGCCTCTCAGGCCAGCCTCTTCGGGCTTATCCTCAACTGACTAGATCTCCTCGGGATCAACACTACATCCTAGATAACTTTGTGATGCCCAAGTTAGTGCGCTATAAGGGAGTGGGCGATCCTCTCTCACATATCAAAAACTGCCAAATGGTTATGAGGGCCAGAAAGTTTAGAGATAAGATTCTCGCCCAGATATTCATTACCACCTTAGGTGTTGTAGTTGACGATTGGTTTAAAAACTTAATTAATGAAATAGCAAATGATTGGTCACACTTGTTTGAGGTGTTTATTGAGCAGTATGGCTTTAACAGCCAAATGAAAACTACAATCCAAAATTTTGAGGCCGTTAAGTAGAGGCCCATAGAAATTTTCAAAGCCTACTATGGTAGGTGGATGGCCATGCAGGTTCAACTCAAAGATCAACTTAGTCTTTCAGAGATGATAGTTAAACTGCTCGATAGCGTGATTTCATTTTACAAAATGTAAATGGGGCACATAAGAATTTTCTAGTTACCATGAAGTTCATGTTAAAGCGAAAAAATTAGAGAGAATTCATGGGCTAGAGCATAAGACCAGAGTAAGCTAGCAAAAGACTTGGTATGGAAAGTTAAATGATGTATCAGTTGCCGCTCCCGCCCCTGCGAAACCCATGTAATCTAGGCCGCATACTACAATCCAAGTAGTGTAGCCCATCGAAGTCTTTGCGGTCCAACCTACCATGGATAACCATTATAGCATCTCTCCTTATGTCTTGAATTTGACACAATTATTTGCTAAGCTCCGAGAGCTCAAGTTTCTCGATAATCTTAAGCCCTTTTCACCTCCAAAGGCAAATGAATGGAATAGTTTATGCATGTATCATGTGGCCCAAGGACACCACACCAATAACTATGAAGCTCTCCTATAGAGCATTTAAAAGTTAGATGTAAAAAAAGTAAATTCATGCTCTGGCCTTGAAGCCGAGTACTATGTCAAACCCCTTACCACAATCCGATAACAAGGTAAGGATGATGAATTTGGGTATAACTATATAGTATGTATTTAGCCGGTTAAAAAGGACAAGAGAAGAGGAGGTACAACAAGTGATGATTGTGGGTACTAGTTCACCCCCAAATTATGTTATTGAAGCCCTAGAGGATGAGCCAAGTCCTGCAATTGGCCAACCTTCCCCAAAGTCTCTAGAGCCAAGTTTCAATATGGTTATGATTCCCATCTTTAAAGGGGAGGGATCTCCAACCTTCCATATCATTCACTTTGAGACCATCCTGAAAGTTCAAGGCCTCTTTGATGTAGCTTTGGCTACCCTATTCCTATACTCTTTAGAAGAAATGGCTTTTGAATGGTATATGAGCTTACTTGTCAATGTGATGTAGAATTGGGATGCATAGTTCTATGAATTCCGGATTCAATTCATCTACAATGAGAGGTTTGGGTTTGACGTGTATGAGGTTAGCATCCTACTACTGTTACCCTCACCACCCCTATTGATGGCATCTTAATGGGCACTACTCCTATCATCAATCCTTGTTATGTTGATCCCTTAGGAAAGATCACCACTCTTACTCTGGTCATCTGTGCCTCAACCGCTCCTTTTGCTACTAAAACTGCCATCACTAAAGACCCTTCGTTGGTAGAGGGAAATTATTCTAATGTAATTTTTATTTTCATAAACATTATATGTAAGACCTTTATTTTAATGATATATCTGGACTTTTCTTACTTGTTTAATGTTTCGCCTAAGGGTACCATGCATTCATATAAGTCCTCTCATAACATATTTAGCATTCACAATGTCTCCTTGCTTGAAATTAACTTGGGTATAATAGAATCATCTCGAATGGTAACTATATCCAATGATTTAAACCTTAATGAAAAAAGAGAGATAGAAAATGTGTTTAGGAGTCACGTGTATGGTTTTGTCTGGTCCTATAATTACATGTCTGGTGTCGATAGAGAGATAGTAGAACATCACATTCAAACAGATCCAAAGTTCATGCCAGTAAAGTAGAAATTATGTCGACTACGTCTAGAATGGGCTGATTAGGTTAGGCGGAAGTGGCAAAGCAACTAGAGACCAAGTTCCTTAAAGTTGTTGAATATTTAACCTAGATTGCAAACATTATCGTCAAGGTTAAGAAGGATTGAAAAGTAAGGGCAAGCGTAGATTTCAGAGATCTGAACAAAGCATCACGAAAGGATAACTTTCCATTACCCCACATCCACATGTTAGTAGACAATGCTGCAAGGGCCGCAATGTACTCCTTCATCGACGGGTTTTTAGGCTATAACCAGAGTCTCATGGATATCATCTATAAAGTAAAACAGCTTTGATAACCGAATGGAGTGTCTACTACTACAAAATCATGCCATTTAATTTGAAAAATGCTAACGCAACTTACCAGCGGGCTATGACGGCTTTGCTCCATGATATGGTTCACAAGGAGGTTGAAGTCTATGTGGATGATATGTTTATGAAATTCACAATTAGATAAGAGCATCCTGAGCTGATAGACCATTTCCTTACAAGAATATAGCAGTATAATCTATGCCTTAATCCAAATAAGTGGGTCTTTGGTGTGACATCTAGCAAACTGGTAAGAAAAATTATGAGTTAGAGAGGGATTGAGATGGATCCAGATAAGATAAAGGATATCTATGATATGCCATCTCCCAAAACTGAGAAGGAAGTGGGTCGTTTTTTGGGTCCCTTCAATACGTCAATCGCTTTGTATCTTGATTGACTACCATTTAAGAGCCGATATTCAAACTATTGAGAAAGTAGTAGCTGATTATTTAGACTGAGCAATGTTAGGTGGATTTTGACATGATCAAACTTATTTAATCAATCCACCAGTTTTAAAGCCATCGGCTCCTAGCAAGCCTCTCATTCTATATTTGGCAATCAAAGAGTGCTCTGTAGGGGCAATGCTTGTTCAAGAGCAAGATGATAAGTGCAAGCATGTAGTATACTATCTTAGTAAGAAGCTTCTTGAGTATGAAAGCCGATATATGATTATTGAGAAAACATGTGTGATAATGGTCTAGCTCACTAAGAAGCTCAGACATTATGTTCAATCATACAGAATTCAAGCGATGGCTAAGATCTACCCAATGAAGTATTTGTGCTAATCTCTGGCTCTAGTCGGCAAGCTATCTCACTGATTACTTCTCCTCTAAAGGGTCGAGCTGTCACCGAATTCCTCTCCAATCAAGACCTCGACTCTAACTATGTGGAGAACTTAGATTTTCCCGATAAGCAACTAGTGGACATTGAACCGGTGAATGAAGAGTGGAAATGTTATTTAATAGGTTTATAAATCATCGAGGAGAAGGTTTCAGGGTTATCCTGGTGATGCCGAAGAATGATGTCATCCCGCTCTCTAAGCGCCATGAATTTCTCATCACCAATAATGGGGCATAATATGAGGCGTGCCTATTCGGTATGCAAGTTTTAGAAATTTCAAGGCTTGGGAAATAACTATCACTGGTGATTCTGCCCTTGCCATTCGAAAATTTATCAAAGATTGAGAAATCAAGGAAGAGTAGCTTTGGCCTTATCTTGATGTAGTTTAGGAGTTGGCCGCAAAATTCAAAAAGTGTATGTTTCAACATATCCCCTGAGATGAGAACCAAATGCCAAATTCATTGGCTACTCTAGCCTCTATATAGAAGGCCTTCAATCCCAACCTAGCAGGCTTGTGGTCCTTTAGTCATGCAAAGAGACATTTTATTATCGCGCCATCTTGGCCACCATCAGAATTGATGAGAATTATTGGTATCGATATATAATCTATTTGGTTCAAGTTGGGGAATTTCTACTAAGGGTAACACATTCAGAACTATTATCTCTTTGTCGGTTGGCTACACAATTCAGAATTGTCAGGGATGATCTCTTCAAGTGCACTAGCGATGGCTTACTTCTATGATGTCTTTTTGAAAAAGAGGCTTCACTAGTCATGAATCATATCCATGGGGGAGATTGCGGCCCTTACATGAATGGCTTGGCCATAGCGCAAGAAAATTCAATGGTAGGGTTATTTTTGGATTGCAATGATAGCCAATTGTAACACAAAGACAAAGAAATGCCATGAATGCCAAATATATGGAGACATTAGTCATTTTCCTCCATTAAATCACCATAATCTTTAAACTCCTTGGCCATTCTGTACGTGGGGGGTTGATATTACTGGTGAGATCTGACCCTCTTTGACTAATGGGCCTGTATATCATTGTGATGGTCAACTACTTTTCTAAGGGGGTAGAGGCTGAATCTTTCACCAATATAACCTCCAAGAAGATGGCCAAGTTCATTGAGAAGCACATATTTACACACTATAGGATGCCTCATCACATTGTATATGATAATAGAGTTTAGTTTCAAGGGACAACTGCCTATTTGATTGAAAAATATGGCATTGAGCATCATGGCTCTTCTCCTTACAAACCTCAAGCTAACGGGGTAGTGGAAGTAGCAAATAAGTCGATTAAGAAAATCTCATCCAAGATGGTAACTACTTACCATGATTGGGCAGATAAGCTTCTGTTTATGCTTTGGGGGTACAAGTTTAGTGTGCGCACTAGGACAGACCAAATCCCCTTCTCCTTAGTCTACGGGATGGAAGCCTTTCTCCATGTGGAAACCGAAGTTAGATCTCTAGCGATAGCCATGGAACCGAGTTAGATTGGGTAAAAGCCAGATATGAATAGTTAAACATGATATATGAGCATCGCCTAAATGCCTTAGACCATCTTCAAATGTATCAACAGCATATGATAAGAGCTTATAATAGAAAAGTCAAGCATCAAAGGCAGCCCTTGAAAGAGGGGACTAGGTCTTAAAGTAGCTAAAACCTTCCAATGTCGATGTTAGGGGGAAGTTCAGGCCCAATTGGGAAGGCCTGTTCATGATTAAGAAAGTCCTTAGTAAAGGAGTGGTCAAAGTTATGGACATGGACGGTAATGAGTTCGTGAGTCTGGTCAATTAAAACCAGCTTAAACGCTACACGTTTTAGGTTGAAGAATTAAATTTTGAAAAGCAGCATGATAAAAAAAGAGATTACGTAGCAAGCTCCTCAACTATCTCCTTTCATACAGTTGAGCAAAAATTAGGGTATTCTTTTACTGAATAGTCCGTGAAAGCTCGAAAAGGACGCTTTAGGAAAATATTAGGATAAGGAGAGAAAATAGTCAATTGTCAACTTGAAAACCTAAAATGGCAACATGGTTTAAATCATTTGATACCTTTGTATCCTGGTTATTTTCATTCATGGAAATGTCATTATTGTTTGAATCGTTACGTGTATATTAATAGCTGGATGCATGTGTGCTGTTTTGAGAAACAATGTAAGTAATTCATTTGCATAAAGAAAAAAAGAAAAAAAATAAAAGAAAAGGAAGATAGGCTAAAAATCCAAAAAGGAAAGTCTACGGAAAAAATAAGTTTGATGGGTTGAAAACCTAAAAGGGAAGTTCAGGTAAAAGTTTAGACATTGTTCGATAAATTGAAAACCCGCAAGGGTAGTCTATGAAAAAATTAGAACAAAGTAATATTCAATTTGTCACATCTTTTCAAATATGCAAAAGGACATCATTCATCCATCATCGAAACAAAGGATGAATATTGTCAAACTTCCTTCACCGTCACAATGAGAAGCAACTCACAAGCTTCGAGGCTCAATAACAATAGATCAAGTTGAGACCAACGTTAGCGCCATTGATATCATCATCAAGAGGAATCTGAGCATCAAAATTCTGAGAACTCATCCAAATTTATGTAAAACTAGATTCAAGCTTCAAACTAGGCTCTCATTCAAACTCAAATCAAACTTCGACTAGAACTTAAGTCTATCCTTATCAACTAGTCTAAAGTAATCCCACATCTCCAGATTGTCTAACCGCCACAAGAGCAGCTAATCAGGCTAAAGAAATCAAAGAAATACCACATCCTTATGCATAGTCATATACTCATACAAGTATCCATACAAACAATTAACCAATGGATTACATAACATACATGTGAGCATTCGTCTCTGTTAATTCACATGCACATATATGTGAATAATTTATTGTAAGATTATATCTCCATCCTTGTCATGCCATTATCTTTCTATGACTTCACCTTGTTGTGCCACTATCTTGTCACATTTAGATCCTCATCGGCCACTGTCTTGCCACAAGTCCATCCTTATCACGCCACTATCTTATAGTGACTTCACTTTACCATGACATTTTCTTACGGCTTCTTGATCCTCGTCGTACCACAGTCTTACCCTGATTTCATCCTTTTCACGCCACTGTCTTGCCATGATTTCACCATACCATGCCACTATCTTGCCATGATTTCACCTTGCCATGCCACTGTCTTGCCACTTCATGTTCCTCGTCGTGCCATTTCCATGACTCCATCCTTGTCATGCCAATGTCTTGTTATGACTCCACCTTATCATGCCATTGTCTTGCCACGTCTCAATCCTCATCGTGCCACTATCTTACCACGAATCCATCCTTGTCATGCCATTATCTTGTCTTGACTTCACATGTCACATTTTAGAGGTCAACAATTTATGCAAGGGCTAGTTTTACCTCAACAAATATTTCAGACAAGGTTGAATTCTCTCACTTAACCAATTTTGGTCATGTTTTAAATCTTGATTGAAGGGGTAAAATATTTTGCATCTGTAAAGTCAATCAAGGAGTTAAAACACGCCTTTACTCATTACTAACTTCATAATCATTTTTTCTTACATGTAGATTTTCCCAACCACATTTTGGGGATCAAAATCAAATCAATTTTCCAAATCACATTTTGGAAATTAAAATCGCATCAATCTCCCTGCACCATATGTTGGAGATCAAAGCCTTACACTCTCTTTACCACTAAGATCCTTCTTATCCCCATTTTCTCCATCAATCACCACATATCCATTTATTCACTTAATATATACTTTCTAAAATTCTTTCCCCCAAAATTACAACTCCAAGGGAACCATATTTCCCTGAGTAGTCAAAGCCAAGATCCTCGTAAGGGGCAAACTCAATCTTTCAAAATGCGCCTTCACAGAATTTTTGAAATAGACTGAATTTCTTCCAATTAATTAACTATTAATTTTCTCTTCATTTTAACTCTTGCTTGAAGGGGTAAAATATTTTGTTCCTAACGTGTCAATTAAGGAGTTAAAATGCACAAACTAACACTATGAACTTTAAAAGCACTCTATTGCATATTAGGTTTTCAAACCAACCAGACTATCTTGGAAGATAACTAGGCACATTAATCTTGGAAGTCAATCTTGTTAGCTAGGCACTTTAATCCTGGAAGACAACTCAAGAATTACCTAGGGAAGATAACTAGGCATGTTAAATCTGGAAGTTAACCTAGTTAACTAAGCACTTTAAACCTAAAAGACAACCCAAGCATCATCTCGGGAAGACAACTAGGCATGTTAATCTTGGAAGTCAACCTTGTTATCTAGGCTCATTAATCTTGGAAGACAACTCAAGCATCACCTTGGGAAGATAACTAGGCACTTCAATCTTAGAAATCAACCTCATCAAATAGGCACTTTAATCTTGGAAGACAACCCAACTCAAGAAGATGACTACGTACTTAATCCTGGAAATCAACCACATCAGAGTCCCATGTGGTGTACCTACCCACCTATCGATCCACTTCGACAAAGTCATGCAAGCTCAGATATGATTTCTATCCCTTACTCTTTTCGGGTAGCCATTTTAACTTATGTTAGTAGTGACTACACAAGGGGCAGCCTATGAGCACGGGATTCTTAGTCCTCTTGCGAAGTGATGATGAGAAATATTTTCACTTATCTCTCCTATTTTGTTGATCTAATTTGAGGTTACTAGACTTTCAAAGGAGATCCTTAGGTCTTTTGTAAACCAAAACCATTTGAATCAACCCAAAATCGTTAAAAAAATCACATAAAAAATGTTCAAACCCATTGA
Organism: Euphorbia schlechtendalii; assembly: GCA_949673415.1. Classification (NCBI taxonomy): domain Eukaryota; kingdom Viridiplantae; phylum Streptophyta; class Magnoliopsida; order Malpighiales; family Euphorbiaceae; genus Euphorbia; species Euphorbia schlechtendalii. The sequence continues at coordinate 21,323 of CATIWQ010234268.1, forward strand.
AAAAATAAAAAAACCACCAAAAAGTCAAACAATTAGCCTATCTTTCCCGTCCTGGTCTAACCTTTCAAACTGGTCCCAAATCGGTAGACCGGTACATGCCTATTGGAGGTTTGGACTAGTACTACTCCACATTGGTCCGGTAATGATGATCTGGATTGGTCTTAACTAGTACAAGCTATTCAGACTGGTCCTGAACAGTATCGGCCTTGCCTACATGGCAAGGCCAGTTCCGGCTATCTTGCTAGCCACTCCAACTTTATCTTTTTCCCCTTTTGGCCTTAACTTTTTTTATCTTTCTCAAAAATACACTCTAACCTACCTTTAATTACAACTTCTACCTACTACTATAAAAGCTTAAAAATTGGGTTTTTTAAAGGTTGGAATTTTTTACCTCTTTGGGAAATTTTAGACAGAGAAACTATTAGGTTCTTTAGAGAAAAGTTAGGAAAAATCTCTACTTCCTTTTTCCAACATTTTTCTCTAAAATCTCTCATTTCCTTTCTGATTCTTCAAGTTAGAAACTAAAAATCTAACTCTCGGGTTTCTCATTCAACCACTAAAATCCTCTTTCCATCCTTTTTCGACTAAAAATCAAGCAAAAGGACTTCGGAATCTCTTTCTTCAACATTTCTGGCTCCAAAGGTAGTAGATTCACGTCGAAGGGGTAAGATTCTAAGCTTTTAGAGACTCTTCGTGTGATTTTTGTGCTTTAATTTTTGCATTTTTAGGTTTTTAGATTTTTCTCGAAGGATAGACCGATACTTGTCCAATTAGATCGATACTAGCCCACCTTAGGGCAGTACCGACCTAAATAGGTCAGTACCGTACCTTATGGTAGGTCAGTCTTTGCCCGCTAGGCAGGTACCGACCTGGTACCAATGGGACCTGTACCGACCAGTCTGGAGTACCAGAAAATTTCGATCTAGTGGGTACTAGATCGATACTGACCAGGATCCACTGTTTGTGTTTTTAAAACTGGTTTGCTTATTTTTTCATCATTTATTACCATTTTAGGCCCCAAATGGTAGGAAACCACTTTTTCCCTGATAACCGACCACATTTATGCCATATTTAACTTGAGATTGTTTTTAAAATCAATTATTTGTTAGACATGATGTATGCCCTGGAGGCAATTCGGGCTATATGTCTTAATTAGTCATAATGTACAAAAGGTTTCGGATTATTATTAATAATAATTAAGGCATCTTTCTTGTTTATTAATGCTTTGATTTATTTATTTATCTCGCTAGTATCATATATGTATAGTATTATATATATGCGCATTGATAAAACAAAGTCCGTTACTATTTCATAGCGTAAAAGTGCGAGGACGTAGTGGGAGCTATGTGGAGTGAGAACTACACATATGTTTACTGTTTACTATGAATAATCTAAATCCCTGGTTATAGTTTCATTGAGAGTGAACATCAATGGAATAGAAAGAGTAGCATGTGTAGGCTTACTCCTTGGATTAGATCCAAGCAACCGATCTCACAAGCTGAAGGTGGTACCTTGAGTTAACACATGAATGTATTCGGGTAATACGTTAGAGACCTCTATAAGACTAACACTGGGAAATAATTATATCCATGTATTGGTGTCATGTCTTATTGCAGTAGCAGTACAAGTATCCTTAGACCAGAGATATTGGTTACCTTGTATAGGAGTTGCTCTACCTTGGGTTATACTTATTCATACCTTGGTGAATAGGATGATAGGGGTGATTACGGGTATAGTTATGATCACATGTTGGTAAGCCAAGTAGTTAAGATGGGTTCCATCTCTCCTGATATAGTGATAGAATGGGAGATGTACCTTAGGGCCCCTTGTTGAAATGATACACTCATAAACCTCTTATCAGAGTATAAGATTGATAGAACGGGTCTCTAGTCAATCATGATACATAATGGCGAGTGGTGTTCTTCGTGAACAAGTCTAATTCTAAGATAGCTATGGCTATTACATGAGTTGATACTTAATTCGAGCTCAATAAACTGGATGGTACTTAACCTGATGGAAGGAGTGTATTGTATTGGTTACTACTACGGAACTGGATCAAGTCATAGGCACATAATGTTCCAAGTATCAAGGGATCATACGCCCTTGCTAGAAAGCCCATTTGATCATTTAGAGCTATCGGGTTCCATATCAGTTTGGAACATTAAGCCTAAAGGTTCCCGGATGCAAAGCCAAGTTTAGGTTAACTTCTAGCGGCTCTATACTTTGAGATTCTATGAGGTCACACACTTTGGGTCTTTACCAGACTAAGTAAAGAACCTATAAACTAGGACTATGCCGAGAATATTTATTTGTCAAATTTCTTAGAAGAATTATTAATTGGTTTAAGCAAATTAATAATTAAAGAAATTAAATTGAAAATAGGGAAAATTGCACTGAGCAGAGCAAGGGAATTTTTCCTGTTCCGAGTGGGCCCCAAATGAACACGGAATGTTCAGAGTGGGGCCTGCGCAGCTGCCCTGATAGCTAAAGAGCTCGTAGGTTGCTAGAGCATGGGGTAAGCCCATAAGTGCTTCCCATGGAAGAGCTTCCTCGGGTTTATCATGCAAGAATGCAAGCATGGGCTTGCGTGAAGGCCCGCAAGCCCATGCTTGTGGCACAAGGCAAACCCGCTATAGCTTACCTTATGATAAGGGGCCGCGATTTAGCACGCGGGTCCGCTTGTGGGATGGGAATATTCCCACCCCATATTGAGTTTTAGGGTGAGTCTAACATTCCCCCTTTTCCCCATAAACAGGCCTCCCATTCTCTTTGTTTTAAAAAAAACTTCAGCTTAGCGTTTCTCTTTGACTTTAACATCTCTTTAATCGTACGTTGTGATAGATCCTTCATGAGTTTCTCCAAACAACAAAGAATTATTTAGAATGCTCTTTCTATTTGAAGTGAACCTTCTCAATTTATAATTTCAGGTTGGTCTTCGAGCAATCTAGCAGTTGTTATCTAAAAACGGGTTCTACCTCAAAGAGGTTTTGGTCGGTGAAGATCTATGTGGATCAATCATAGAGGTTATCCTAGTTTAGAGGCTCGTGCTAACAAAGTTCTACCGAATTGCTCTAATGGAACGCCGCAAACAAAAGAGAAAGAGAAGCACGCATCAACTGGTAATGCTCTAAACTTAGATGCTAGGTTTCTTTTAAAAGTTTTATGAACCTATTAGCATATATGGAACATTTTAACTTGGATTATATCAATCATGGCATGCTTAGGAGATCTTTTAGGTTAATTTTAAGTTTTGAAATTTTACCTTGCTATTTTCATGTTCAATTACTATCTTGATTAATCAACAGTGGTATCAGAGTCTGCCTTATGCTATGCATTATTGATTATAATATATTCAAATGATATTTTTTATGAATTGATTAAAGTATGTTATGCATGACTTAGGTTTCAATTCCTATTTTAGAAAATAATGTGATAACTAGATTAAGGTTTTGCTCAAACTTAGTCTAGGTGATTATCATATAAATTAGCAATGTTTTAACACAAGTGTAAATGATTTAATTGAGGGTCATCCCGTACTTCACTCAATTAAAAAATGAAATCTTTAAATCATAGTTGTCCGTGTACAACGAATTGAAGTTCCTGTGGTTATTTTGGCAAGGATTGGACTTGGCTGCTTATTCACTTTAAGATGGCCTCTCCTACCTGGAAATCTCCATCGGTATTAGATTAAAAGTACCCAATGGACTTTTATAACTTAGTCAATTTCTAGTATGAGAATTGGATTATGCATATGGTTTTACAAACGTGGTTTAAGTTGTTAAATTAAAACTTATAGACATAAGTGCAAGAACTTAAACATGGACCTTATTTGTTTTGCATGCTATGTGCAGTCTTGGCATAATTGAATGATTATGATATACCAGTCCCGAGCATGTTCCCTTAGAGTTAATAATTCCAAATAGCCCGAAATTATTATTTTCAAAATCATATCCATCGTATAAGACCCAAACCAGGGCGAGACCAGTGGCACCAATAAAATCCCTACAACAATATTAAGGCGGTATATAGTCTTCCCGTTATAAATCATGATATGAACCTTATTAATGGATGTAAGCACATGTACAACATGCCTTCCCTAAACATGTGTTTGGTCATGAGACTAGATGGGGTTAATGCCTTAACCAAAATGGGTTATTTGTCCATATCATTGGAGATAATGCCAGATTGGAGATAAATTTGAGGAGTCGTACAATTGGGTACGCACGTTAGCAATTGCATGAGATGCAAATGGACGAGTTCCCACCGTATTTATCTTTTTATGGCTTTACCTGCTATAGCAGGGGTTATGAGGAGTGGTTATGGATGCTACCTACTAAGGAAAATTGGTTGAACTAAATTTCCCAAATTTAAATAGAAAGGGCTATTTGAATGTCGAGAAAATAGTAGGAATTATGTGTTTAATTAAAGACCTTATATTTAATGCATGTACATATACTAATGTCCAAAAAAATTCTATCTTATATATAGGTTGAACAATGAATCCTAACATAAATCTCCATCCAATACTTGATAATAAATTGACAGGGATCAATTTTGATGACTAGTTCAAAACTCTTAAAAAGGAGCTTGAGAAAAGCCACATGGATTATGTTTTAGATAATCCAGAACCAGTCAATCCTGATGTTGAAGCTTCTATCCAAGAGAAAGAAGCATATCTTAAGAACAAGAAGGATGCTTTTGTGGTGTCACTAGTGATGTTCGAAACCATGAGTTTGAAGCTTAAGAAGCAGCATGAAAGTATGGACCTAAAATTCATCTTAGAGGACTTCATGAGAGCTTGAGAGTTGAATGGAATGAAATATTGAGATTCCTCTATAACTCTGGGAGAGATGATCAGATCCTGGCCACCGAGGGATGTATAGAATACTTACAATATTCAAGGAGATTGGCTCAGATAGGAAACGAGATAAATTCCAAGCATAACATACAGCTTATGATAGAAAGTCTATCTGATAAATATTCACCTTTTGTGAAAGATTATCTTATGTTAAGAAAGTCCAGCAAAACATCTGAGTTTATCAAGAGACTTGGAAGTTTTGAAGAAAATTTGAGGACTAAAGGAACAGGTACCTTGGCAAGTAAAACTTATGTCAAAGGTAAAGGTTTAAAACCCATCAATAGGAAGGTAAAAAATGTGGTTGTTGAAAAGGAGAAGCTCAAAGGAATATGTTTCATGTGTGGAAGGCCCACAAGTGAAGAAGAAGCTAAGCGCAGCATCTAGTTCAGGTATGTTCATGATAGAGAGTTTCTCTACAGTTCCTTATGAGTCTACTTGGGCATTAGATAATAGTTGTGGTACTCATATCTATACTTCCATATTGGGATTACGGAATAGTAAGAGGCTTGCAAAGATGGAAATGGACCTAAGAGTTGGAAATGGAGCACGGGTTGCTACAATAGTTGTAAGGACATATAGCTTTCTTTTGCCTAGTGGCCTAGTTTTAGTTTTGAACAATTGCTATTATATTCCTACTATCACTAAGAATATTATTTCTATTGCACGTTTAGCAATAGAGGGATTTGAAATTTTATTTAATAATAATAAATGTCAAATTTGACCCAATAATGTTCTTTATGCTTGTGGAATATCTATTGATGGCATTTATGTTCTAGATACTAAAATTGAAATTCTAAATATGAATATTGTTAAGAAATCGAGATTGGATAATGAGAAATCCTCATACTTATGGCATTGTCATCTAGGCCATATAAATGAGAATCTCTTAACTATGTTACACAAATGTGGAGACTTGGGCCCAATGGAATGGGAATCCGATGGTGCGTGCGAACCTTATTTAAAGGGGAAGATGACTAAGGAACCTTTCAGGAAAAGATCAGCGTGCCATAGTACTTTGGACATAATACATTCTGATGTATGTGATCCAATGAGTGTTAAGACACATGAGGGTTTTGTCTACTTCATAACCTTTATCAATGATTATTGGTGATATGTTTATTTGTACCTTATGAGGCACAAGTCTGAGAGTTTTGAGAAATTTAAAAAGTTCATAACCGAAATAGAGAAACAACTTGGGAAAGGTATTAAAACCCTTCAATCTGATCGAGGCAGTGAATACTTAAGCCAAGTGTTTCAGGATTATCTAAAGGATAATGATATTTTATCCCAATAGACACCTCCTTATACACCCCAACATAATGGAGTGTCAGGAAGGAGAAATTGAACCCTACTCGATATGGTTTGGTCCATGATGAGCCAAGCAAAACTTAGCAGATCCTTTTAGGGTTATGCACTTGAGAGAACAGTTTATATTCTATATAAAGTGTCCTCTAAATCAGTTGATCAAACTCCATACGAATTGTGGTATGGTAAGAAACCCGCTCTTTCTCACTTGAGAGTTTGGGAATGTCCTGCTTATGTAAAGAGGATAAGTTCATATAAGTTGGGTGCTAAGTTTGATAGGTGTTTATTTATAGGTTACCCTAAGGAGACTATGGGGTATACCTTCTATGATCCCAAGGAACAAAAATTCCTTATTTCTAGAAATGCTCAATTCCTCGAAAAGGAGAATATACTTGCGAAAACTAGTGGGAGAAATCTTGAGTTATCGAACAGACAATCAACTGATTATTCCTACACTTGTTACACAACATAGTGTTAGCATGGAACAACCTACTATAACACCAACATTGCATAGGTCAGGCCGGGCTCCAATCGCTCCTGAGCTATACGGGTTTCTCATCACTGATGATAAACATCTCTTCCTTATGGAAGATGATGAGCCCAAGACTTACAAGGAGGTAATGGTGTAGTTTAATCAAGATAATAATGGAACATGCATAGGTTACATGGCGAAAATTCAAAAACTTTAAATTAACTTAAGGATCTCCTAAGCATGCTATGATTGAAATAATTTAAGTTAAAATGTTCCATAGATGCTTTTAGGTTTATAAAACATATAAAGGAAACCTAGCATCTAAAGATTAAAGCATTACCAATTGATGCATGCTTGATCTCTCTTTTGGTAGCGACGTTCCCTTTGAGCAATTCTGACAGCATAAGCTTCCAAAATCGGAGAGCTTCTATGACTTGATCCACACGGTTCCTCACCGACCAAAACCTCAAAGAGGTAGAACCCATCGATTGACAACAGTTACTAGACCACTCGTAAATCAAACTGAAAACCGAAACCTAAAGCTCAATAAAACTTAGAGCCTTCTAAAAGAACTCTTCAATTTGTTTAGAGAAACTCGTGGAGGATCTCACACAACATAAGAAGAGGAGAGTAGAAATCAGAGAAAAAATAAGCTCAAAGCTTTTTGGTGTGTGTAAATAATGAGAGGTTTAAAAGCTTATTTATAGGGAAAAATGAGGGAGTGATAGACTCCCCCTCTAACTCTATATGGGATAGGATAAATCCCATCCCATACAGGCGGGTCAGCAACGCAGGTAGGGTAACCCGCGGGCTGACATGCAGGTTTCATGCGCAAGCATGTGCTTGCGGCCCATGCAAGCGCTGCCATGGGCAATGTTGCGTGCTTGTAGCCCTTGAGCTTTTTAGCTCACGGGGCAGCCGCGTGGGCCCCACCTTGAACAACCTGTGTTCTTTTTTGGGCCCCCTTGCAATGGGAAAATTCCTTTGCTCGCTCTGACTATTTTTCCCTATCTTTTCATTATTCCTTTTAATTATTGTTTCGGTTAGACCAATTAATAATTCTTCTCACTGATTTCACGACTTGTATTTTCGGTACAGACCTAGTCCATAGGTTGTTTACATGGTCTGATAAAGACCTAAAGTGTGTGACCTCATAGTATCCCAAAGTAGAAAGCCGCTGGAGGTTAATCTAAACTTGGCTTCCCATCCAGGAACCTTTAGGTTCAGTGTTCCAGACCGTTATGGAACCCGATAGCTCTAGATAATCAAATGGGCTTTCTAGCAAAGGCGTATGATCCCCCGATACTTGGAATGTCACGTGCATGTGACTTGATCTAGTTCTGCAGTAGTAACTAGTACAATACACTCTTTCCATTAAGTTAAGAGCCATCCAGTTTATTAAGCTTGGATTAAGTGTCAGCTCATGTAATAGCCGTAGCTATCCTGGAATTAGACTTGTTTACGAAGAACATCACTCAACCATTTTGTATCTTGATTAATTAGAAAATCCATTCCATCAATCGTATACTCTGATCAAAGGTTTATGAGTGTGTCACTTCAACAAGGGGCAATAAGATACATCTCCATTATATTACTATATCAGGAACTGTGGATCCCATCTAGACTACATACCTTACTAACATGCGATCATCGCTATACCCGTAATCACCCGTATCATCCTGATCGCCAAGGTATAAGTATAACCCAAAGTATATCAACTCCTATATAAGGTAACCAGTATCTCAGGTCTAAGGATACTCGTACTACTACTACAATAAAACATGACACCAACACATGGATATAATTATTTCCGAGTGGCTGTCTTGTGGTGGTCTCCAATGTATTACCCAAATACATTCATGTGTTAACTTAAGGTACCACCTTCAGCTCATGAGATTGGCTACTTGGAACTAATCCAAAGAGTAAGCCTACACTTTCTAGTCTATCCACTCCATTGATGTCCGGTCTTAATGAAACTACGACTAGGGATATTCAGACTATTCATAGTAACACATATGTGCAGTTCTCACTCCACATAGCTCCTACTATATCCTTGCACTTTTACACTATGAATTAGTCATGGATTGTTAAACATATATGATACCAGTGAGATACAATAAATAGAAATTTTTGATAAGTAACAAAGATGCCTTTGATTATTATTATTATTAATAATTCAAAACTATTTGTACATTATAGCTAATAAAGACATATTGCCCCAATTGCCTCTAAGGCATATATCATGTTTAACAAATGGAAGGCTCAGAATTTGACAAATGGTTTGTAGCCATGAGGTCAGAGATGGACTCCATGTACAAAAATCAAGTTTGGAGCTTGATTGATGCTCTAAGCGGGATTAAGCCCATAGGATGCAAGTGAGTTTTCAAGAAGAAAACTGATATGGATGGTAATGTAATTACTTTAAAGCAAGACTGGTTGCAAAAGGTTAGAGTCAAAAAGAAGGCATTGACTATGATGAAACCTTTTCACTAGTGGCCATACTGAAGTCTATAAGAATACTCCATACCATCGTTGCTCATTACGATTATGAGATTTGGCAGATGGACGTGAAAACAGTAACGGATTTCTAGACAGGGATGTGTATATAGCACAACCCAAGAGTTTTACATTCAAGGATGGCTCGAAGGTATGCAAGTTGCAGAAGTCCATTTATGGACTTAAGCAAGCATCAAGGAGTTGGAATATTAGGTTTGACAAGATAATCCAAGAAATTGGTTTTGTGTCAAATGCTAATGAGCCTTGTGTATATAAGAAGGCTAGAGGGAGTGCGGTCGTTTTCCTTGTATTTTATGTCGATGACATATTACTAATAAGAAATGATATTCCTTTTCTTCAGACAGTTAAATCATGGTTATCAAAGATGTTCTTCATGAAAGACCTTGGATAAGCATCTTTTATACTTGGTATAAAGATCAAACGAGATAGATCCAGAAGGCTGTTAGGTCTTTCTCAAAGTACATATATAGATAAGGTTTTGGCTAGGTTTAACCTTAAGCAGTCAAGAAAAGGTTAACTCCCAATGTCACATGGGACTAACCTTTCTAAATCTGAGTGCCTATGAACACAAGAGGAGAGACTACGCATGAATGGAATACCCTATGCCTCAGCAATAGGATCCATCATGTATGCTATGGTATACACTCGGCTGACGACTCACATGCGTTGAGCATCACGAGCAGATTTCAATCTGACATAGGTGAGAAGAACTAAATGGCCGTTAAAACTATTCTTAAGTACTTACGTAGGACATGAGTTTTCAGTCTGATAGGGATATTAAAAGTCCCAGTTGGGGTATGTATTTATGTTAAATGGAGGGGCTGTTGTTTGGAAAAGTTTCAAAAAGGATACGACAGCCGATTCAACCACAAAAACTGAGTATATAGTTGCTTCAAAAGCTGCTAAGCAAGCTCTCTAGCTTAAGTGATTTATTGGTGATCTCGGTGTGGTATCTAGCATTGTAAATCCAATAGCAGTCTATTACGATAATAATGGGGCTATTACTCAAGCAAAGGAACCACGGTCTTGTCAAAGAAACGGACATATACTCAAAAAGTACCATCTCATTTAAAAGATAGTAACCTAGAAAGATATAGATTTAGAATACATCCAAACGGATCAGAATCTAGCGGATGGGCCAACTAAGCCATTGACTCAAGTTAAACATGACCAGCATGTTAACTAGTATGGCATGAAGCACCTGAGCAATTGGCTCTAGTGCAAGTGGGAGATTATTAGATATTTTGTATGCCCTAGAGGTAATTAGGGCAATATGTCTTAATTAATTATAATGTACAAACTGTTTCAGATTATTATTATTATTATTATTAAAAATAATAATTAAGGTATCTTTGTTGTTATGTATCTCGCTGGTATCATATATGTATAGTATATATATATATATATATATATATATATATATATATATATATATATATATATGTTTGTGACTACTTCATAGCATAAAAGAGCGAGGATATAGTGGGAGCTATGTGGAGTGAGAATTGGATATACGTGTTACTATGAATATTCTAAATATCCATATTCATAGTTTCATTTAGACTAGATATCAATGAAGCGGACAGACTAGCATGTGTAGACTTACTTCTTGGATTAGATCCAAGTAACCGATCTCATGAGCTGAAGGTGGTACATTGACTTAACACATGAATGTATTAGGGTAATACATTGGAGATCGCTATAAGACAGACACTCGAGAATAACTATATCCATATGTTGGTGTCATGTCTTATTGCAGTTGCAGTACAAGTATCCTCAAACCTAAGATACCGGTTATCTTGTGTAGGAGATGTTATACTTTGGGTCATACTTATTCATACCCTAGCGATCAGTATGATATGGGTGATTACAGGTATAGAGATGATCACATGTTGGTAAGTTGAGTGGTCAAGATGGGATCCATTGCTCCTGATATAGTGATATAATAGGAGATGTACCTTAGGGCCCCTTATTGAAGTGACACACTTATAAACCTCTAATCAGAGTATAAGATTAATAGAATGGGTTTCTAATAAATCTTGATACATGATGGCAAGTGGTGTTCTTCATGAACCAGTCTAATTCCAGGATAGCTACGGCTATTACATGAGCTGACACTTAATCCGAGCTCAATAAACTAGATGGTATTTAACCTAATGGAAGGAATGTATTGTATTGGTTATTACTGTAGAACCGAATTAAGTCATAGGCACGTGACATTCCAAGTATCATGGGACCATACGCCTTTTCTAGAAAGCCCATTTGATCGTCTAGCGCTATCGGGTCCATATCGCTTTGGAACACTGAGCCTAAAGGTTCTCGGATGGGAAGCCAAGTTTAGGTTAACCTCTAGTGGCTCTATACTTTAGGATCCTATGAGGTCACACATGTTGGGTCTTTATCGGACTAAGTAAATAACCTATAGACTGGGTCTATGTGGAGAATATTTGTTTGTCGAATTTGTTAGAAGAATTATTAACTGGTTTAACCAAATTAATAATTAAAGAGAATAAAGAGAAAGTAGAGAAAATTTCATGGAGAGAAGCAAGGGAATTTTTCCCGTTGCGAGTGAGCCCCAAATGAACACGAGATGTTTGAAGTGGGGCCTACGTGGCTGCCCTGCGAGCTAAAGAGCTCGCGGGCTGCTAGCGTACGAGGTAAGCCTATGAGCGCTAACGGGCTGCAAGCCCGCTTATGAGGTGCGTAAGCCCACAAGTATGGGCTTGTGGGATGGCCCGCAAGCCCATGCTTATGGTATAAGGCAAGCCTGCTAGGGCTTGCCTTGTGATAAGGGACCGCGGGTTAGCCCGCAGGTCCAAGTGACCCACGCAACTAACCTACTTGTCCCATTCCCATTGAGTTTTAGGGGGAGTGTAACACTCCCCCTTTTCCCTATATATAGGCCTTCCATTCTCTTTGTTTTAAAAAAAACTTCAGCTCAGCCTTTCTCCCTGAGTTGGACATCTCTTTCTTCGTACATTATGCGAGATCCTTTAAGAGTATCTCCAAACAACGAAGATTTCTTTAAACGCCTCTTTTCATTTGAAGTGAGCCTTCTCAGTTTATATTTTCAGGTTGGTCTTCGAGTGGTCTAGCAGCTGCTGTCTACTAACGGGTTCTACCTCAATGAGGTTTTGGTCAGTGAAGATCCACGTGGATCAATCAAAGAGGCTATCCTAGTTTGGAGGCTTGTGCTAACGAAGTTCTGCCAAATTGCTCTAAGGGAACGCCGCAACCAAAAGAGAAAGAGAAGCACGCATCAACTAGTAATGTTCTAAACTTAAATGTTAGGATTCTTTTATAAGTTTTATGAACCTATCAGCATCTATGGAACGTTTTAACTTAGATTATATCAATCATGGCATGCTTAGGAGAACCTTTACATTAATTTTAAGTTTTGAAATTCTACCTTGCTATGTTGCTTGTTCAATTAATTTCTTGATTAACTAGCATTATTTTTCTAATAAAAGCGCGTGGGGAACTCGAATTCCTCACTTTTATACAGTGTTTTAAAAGGCTTTAGGCGCTAGTCTAGTAGCTAGAGCCTCTAGGAGCCTAGGCTGGGATTAATCGAGAATTAATCGGGGATTAGCATTTTAAAATATTTAATATTTATTGATGAATTAGAATAATAAATTTAAATAACACTTAAATTTTTATGTAATATAATTAAAAATTAAAGTAGCAACATTTTTTGGGCTTTGGCGACACTTCTTTAGGCTTTGGTAACACTTTTCTACGCTCTGACAACACTTTTTTTATTTTTGGCGACATTTTTCTGAGTTTTGGCGACACTTTCCGCCTTGAGCACCCAATTATATAAAATCGAGACGGTGTTCCCAAAAACCTGCTTACGCACTGCTGAAGTGGCCACCTTGACCACCTTTTAAAATAAAGCTTTTAAATCCATAAACACATTATTCACCCTAATCTAACTTATGTTACTAATTACGTCTTGTTTAGTCAACTAATTATGCCATGATGTTGTGATATACCTCGTGCTAACCATTTTGGATGCAGGTAGTTTTAGGTTAGATGTATGTTAGGGATTTATTTTCCTTCGGGTATTGCAATTGTAAATAAAATGTATTCGTTTATCATTTGTATTTAGGACCATTTATATAATACCTAATGGTTTGTATTATTTACCCTACCCCCCTATAGGTTAAAAGCCTTGTATTTAATTTATTTATCGATTTCCTTTGTTTTAATTATCGCTTTCCGCATATGTGTGATGTTAAATTCCAACATTATAAAAAATGATTAGAAATAATCGAAATATTTTAAAGGTGGTGGCGTGTATATAATAATAACTCAAATAATGATGAAATAGGTAACTCATTCGGACCCAAATCTATTTTCTACAATGTGGTTTAGCTTAATGGATCTAGGTTGTACCAAATTTCCCGGAAGAGCTGATCGGATTGGTGACTCTGTAACATAGGCGAGAGGTCTAGGCCTTGAGTCTTTCCAAAACTTTATTTCCTTTCTTTCTCCTATCGTTTTTAAAACCCCCACTCCCCATGTCACAGGGCCGCTACCTCGCGGCAGCCGCACAGGTATCAAATCATCGTCCGCTCACAAGGCCACCATTATTTTATCACAAATAAATGATGATCATACTTGTGATAACATTAATTACTTGTTTTTCCATGAATCTAAAACTTCAAGTTGCGAAAATACTTATTTCTAGTAGTAAATCAATTAGATTTAGCTATAGAGCATTAAAACTGAAGTGGTAAAGAGTACTTCTCATCTAAGCTTATAGTTTTATGTGATGTAGGAATTGAACATTGGTTGTTTATTCCTATACTCTATAATAATATGAATTTCATAAAAGAAGAACTATGATTCTTCTTTTAATTGTTAAGTATATGTACTGAACCAAGTACCCACAAAGTTTGTCTCTCCCATCCCATATGAGATATGTACTGAAAGAGTACTGAATTTATCCTAGTTATATAATATAATTGTGTCACTTCCTCCCATGCTACCTTGAATAATTTTGTTAAATTAGGTCCAAAAGGTAGAAAGAGCATCTTTTAAGATACTCTAACTTATCAAAAGGATATGTATTTATCTGGGAGAATGTGGATAGATCAGTAATAATTTGAATATATCTTCAAGTGAGAGTAATTCAAATGAATTGATTTATAATGATTATATTATTCAAAGTGATCATTATTCCATGGGGGAGTCGAGAGCCCAGCGATGTTATTGGTTTAAGTGGAAGCCAATGTTTTAAGGTCAAATGGGAGCTTAGATCAATATTATAATTCTGATCCAAGAGGGATAACAGAAATGAGATTAAAGGGAAAAATTTCAGGTTATTTTAAATAAATGAGACACATTAATGAAGACTCAGAGCCAAAGCACCTTAAATGGAAAATTGTTCTGACCTTGAAACTTAAGTATTTTAAGGGAAATCAATATATGCATGTGATGGAAGAAGAATTAAATTGACATGCCTAAAGGATATAAGGATGTTGAGAATAAGTGGACTCTCATTGTAAAGTAAAAGAAATAGACTTATAGTTAATAGATTCATATACCAAAATTTATAAGAATATGTTATGAGAAAATTTTCTTTTCAGTTGCTAGATTTACAATTATATGACTTGTATTAACTTTAGTAGTTGTACTTGCCTTAGGCTTTGTTTGGATGATAGTTCTACTGGTTAATAAAGACAGTAACTAAACATGTAACGTTGCAAGGTGGAATTTCAAAAATTAAAATTAACCTAAAGGATCTCCTAAGCATGTCATGATTGATATAATCTAAATTAAAACATTTCATAGATACTGATAGGTTTATAAAACTTATAAAAGAAACCTAGCATATAAGTTTAGAACATTACTAGTTGATGTGTGCTTCTTTCCTTTTGGATGCGGCATTTCCTTAGAGCAATTTGGCAGAAAATCGTTAGCACGAGCCTCCAAACTAGGATAGCCTCTATGATTGATCCACACGGATATTCACCGACCAAAACCTCTTTAAGGTGGAACTCGCTAGTAGACAGCAACTGCTAGACCGCTCGAAGACCAACCCGAAAATATAAACTGAGAATGCTTACTTCAAATAGAAAAACCCTTCTAAAGAATTCTTCATTTTTTGGAGAAACTCGTGAAAGATCTCGCACAACGCATGAAGAAAGAGATGTCAAACTCAAAGAGAAAGGCTAAACTAAAGTATGGAATAATGAGAGAGAGGAGAGGTCTATTTATAGGGAGAGGGGGAGTGTTTGACTCCCCCTAAAACAAAATGTGGGATGGGAATACTCCCATCCCACAAAGCGAGTTAGCCGCGTAGGTCACTTAAACCCACCAACTGACCGGCATGCTGCCTCCAAAAGGTAAGCCCGCTTATGCCTAGAGCATGGGCTTGTGGGCCTTCCCGCAAGACCATGCTTTCACGCGCACTATGCAGGTGGGCTTGGGCGGTAGGCCCATGCAAGCGCTGCCATGGGTAGCTCTTGCAGGCCTATAACCCACTAGCGCGCTTAGGTTTTCCTCGTGCGCTAGAGGATCGTGAGCTTTTTAGCTTGCGGGGTAGCCGCGCAGGCCCCACTCCGAACACCCCGTGTTCGTTTGGGGCCCACTCGCAATGGGAAAAATTCCCTTGCTCAGTTCCATGAAATTTTCCCTATTTTCTCTTTATTCCCTTTAATTATTAATTTGGTCCAACTAATTAATAATTCTTCTAACGAATTCGATAAACAAATATTCTCAGTATAGACCCTGTCTATAGGTTCTTTACTTAGTCCTGTAAAGACCAAAAGTGTATGACCTCATAAGATCCCAAAGTATAGAGCCATTAAAGGTTAAAATAAACTTGGCTTCCCATCCGAGAACCTTTAGGCTCAATCTTCTAGATCGATATGGAACCCGATAGCTCTAGACCATCAAATGGGCTTTCTAGCAAAGGTGTATGATCCCCCGATACTTGGAACGTCACGTGCCTGTGACTTGATTTGATTTTATACTAGTAAACAATACAATACACTCCTTCCATCAGGTTAAGTACCATCTAGTTTATTGAGCTCGGATTAAGTGTCAGCTCATGTAATAGCCGTAGCTATCCTGGAATTAGACTTGTTCATGAAGAACACCAATCACCATTATGTATCAAGATTGACTAGAAACCCGTTCTATCAATCTTATACTCTGATAAGAGGTTTATGAGTGTGTCACTTCAACACGAGGCCCTAAGGTACATCTCCCATTATATCACTATATCAGGACTAATGGATCCAATCTTGACTACTCGGCTTAACAACATATGATCATCACTATACCCGTAATCACCCATATCATCCTGATCGTAAGGGTATGAATAAGTATGACCCAAAGTATAGCAACTCCTACATAAGGTAACCAATATCTCAGGTCTGAGGATACTTGTACTGCTACTGCAATAAGACATGACACCAACACTTGGATATAGTTATTTCCGAGTGTCTGTCTTATAACAATCTCCAATGTATTTCCCGAATACATTAATGTGTTAACTCAAGGTACCACCTTCAGCTCCTGAGATCGGAAACTATGATCTAATCTAAGGAGTAAGCCTACACATGCTAGTTTATCTGTTCCATTGATGTCCAGTCTTAATCAAACTATGACTATGGATATTTAGATTATTCATAGTAACACGTATGTGCAGTTCCCACACCACATAGCTCCCACTATGTTCTCGCACTTTTACTCTATGAAGTAGTCATGGACTTTATCTTATCAATGCGCATATATATAATACTATACATATATGATACCAGCGAGATACATTAATAAATTAAAAACACTGATAAGCAACAAAGATGCCTTAATTATTATTATTATTATTATTATTATTATTATTATTATTATTATTATTATTATTATTATTAATCTAAAACCTTTTGTACATTATAACTAAGTAAGACACATTGCCCTAATTGCCTCTAAGGCATACATCATGTCTTACAATCTCCCACTTGCACTAGAGCCAATTGCACATGTGCTTCATGTTATACTCGTTAACATGTTGGTTAAGTTTAACCTGAGTCAATAGCTTAGTTAGCCCATCTGCTAGATTCTAATCCGTTGGGATGCATTCTAAATCTATATCTTTTCTGGCTACTATCTCCCGAATGAGATGGTACTTTCTGAGCACATGTCCGTTTCTTTGATGAGACCGAGGTTCCTTTACCACCACTATTAGATTTACAATGCAAGACACCACACCGAGAACACCAATAAATCCCTTAAGCCAGGCAACTTGCTTAGTTGCTTCTGAAGCAGCTATATACTCAAATTCTTTGGTTGATTCAACAGTCGTATCTTGTTTGAAACTCTTCCAAACAACTACCCCTCCGTTTAACATAAACACATACCTTGATTAAGACTTATAATCATCCCTATCAGGTTGAAAACTAGCGATCGATGTATCCTTCCAAAGAAAGATCACCTTCTCCATATACTAAAAATATATCCTTACTCATACACAAGTACTTAGGGATAGTTTTAACGGCCATCTAGTGCTTCTTACCTAGTTCAAATTGAAATCTGCTCGCGATGCTCAACTTTGGTTTGGTGAGAAATCAGACCGAGTGTATACCATATCATACATGATGGATCCTATCGTTGAGGCATAGGGTATTCCATTCATGCGCAGTCTCTACCCTTGTGTTCCCGGACACTTGGATTTAGAAAGGTTAATCCCATGAGACATTGGGAGATAACCTTTCTTGAATGTTCAAGGTTCAATCTAGCCAAACTTTTTCTATATATGTACTTTGCGAATGACCTAGCAGCCTTTTAGATCTATCTCAATAGATCTTTATACCAAGTATAAAAGCTGCTTCTCCAAGGTCTTTTATGGAGAACTTCTTTGACAATCATGACTTAACTATTTGAAGAAAAGGAATATCATTTCCTATCAGCAACATGTCATCGATATACAATATAAGGAAAATGACCGCACTCCCACTAACCTTATTATATACACAAGGCTCATTAGCTTTTGATACAAAACCAATTTCTTGGATTATCTCGTCAAACCTAATATTCCAACTCCTTGATTCTTACTTAAGTCCATAAATGGACTTCTGTAACTTACATACCTTTGAGCCATCCTTGGATTTAAAACCCTCGGGTTGTGCCATTTACACATCCCTATCCAGGTTCTTGTTAAGGAAGTTGTTTTCACATCCATCTGCCAAATCTGATAATCGTAATGAGCTGCAATGGCAAGGAGTATCCTAATAAACTTCAGCATGGCCACCGATGAAAAGGCTTCATTATAGTCAATGCCTTCTTTTTTACAATAACCTTTTACAACCAACCTTGCTTTATAGGTTACTACGTTACCGTCCATGTCAATTTTCTTCTTGAAAAACCACTTGCATCCTATGGGCCTAATCCCACTTGGATCATCAATCAAGCTCCAGACTTGATTTTCGTACATGGAATCCATCTCTGACCTCATGGCTGCAAACCATTTATCCTACTTCAAGCCTTCCATTCCCTCCTTGTAAGTCCTGGGCTCATCATCTTCCATAAAGAAGATATGTTTATCATTAGTGATGAGAAAATCGTATTGCTTGGGAGTGATTGGAGACTACCCTGACCTACATAATATAGGTATTATAGTAGGTTGTTCCATGCTTACACTATCTTGTGTAGCATGTGTAGGAATAATCAGTTGATTGTCTATTTGATCTTCTTGAGTGCTAACTCAAGATTGCTCCCACTAGCTTTCATAAGTATATGCTCCTTCTCAAGGAATTGAGCATTTCTAGAAACAAGGACTTTTTATTCCTTGGGATCATAAAAGGTATTACCTATAGTCTCCTTAGGGTAACCTACAAACAGACACCTGTCAGACTTAGCACCCAACTTATCTGAAGTCATCCTCTTTACGTAAGTAGGACATCTCCAAACTATCAGGTGAGAAAGAGCTGGTTTCTTACCATAACACAATTCGAATGGAGTTTGATCAACTGATTTAGAGGGCACTCTGTTTAGAATATAAAATGCGCTCTCAAGTGGATAACCCCAAAAGGATCTGCTGAGTTCTTCTTGGTTCATCAAGGATAGAACCATATCGAGTAGGTTCGATTCCTCCTTTCTGACACTCTATTATGTTCGGGTGTATAAAGAGGTATCCACTAGGATAAAATTCCATTATCCCTTAGATTATCCTGAAACTTTTGGCTTAAGTATTCACCACCTTGATCATATCGAAGGATCTTAATACTTTTCCCAAGCTATTTCTCTACTTCGATTCTAAACTCTTTAAATTTCTCAAAACTTTTAGACTTGTGCCTCATAAGGTACAAATAACCATATCGCAAGTAATCGTCGATAAAGGTTATGAAGTATATGAAACCCTCGTGTTCTTAACACTCATTGGACCACATACATTAGAATGTATTATTTCCAAGGTATTAGTGGCACGCTGACCCTTTCTTTTGAAAGGTTTCTTAGTCACCTTCCCCTTTAAACAAGGTTCGCACACCCCATAGGATTCCCATTCCATTGGGCCCAAGTCACCACATTTGTGTAACTTAGTTAAGCGAGTTTCAATTATATGGCCTAGATGTAAATGCCATAAGTATGAGGATTTCTCATTATCCAATCTCGATTTCTTAATAATGTTCATATTTAGAATTTCAGTTTTAGTATCTAGATCATAAATGCCATCAACAGATATTCCACAAGCATGAAAAATATTATCACGTCGAATTTGACATTTATTATTAGAAAATAATAATTTCAAATCCCTACGTTGCTAAACGCGCAACAGAAATAATATTCTTAGTGGCATCAGGAATATAATAGCAATTGTTCAAAACTAAAACTATGCCACTAAGCAAATGAATGCTATATGTCCCTACAACTGTTGCAGCAACCCGTGCTTCATTTCCAACTCTTAGGTCCATTTCCCTCATTGCAAGCCTCTTACTTGTGAGCATATGATTTTGTACTAGCTCGTGCGTTCGATGTTGATGACTTTTCAGGATTTTATCCTTGAATCACACAATTTTTGAATGTCTGATGATTTTCAAACGGGAACTCTCATTGTAAAAAATAATATTTTGGACCCTAAGTAAATATTTAGGACCGTAAAAAAATATTTAAAAGCCTTAAGTGAAAACTTAAAGGTTTAAAATATTTTGAAAGACTTAAATAAATGTTTAAGGGTTCGGAATAATTTAATTAAATCATTTTTTTAAATATAATATACATACATACATACATACATACATACATACATACATACATA
>CATIWQ010234296.1:0-22538 GCA_949673415.1 Euphorbia schlechtendalii
GGTATAAATGGATTCCCCATAATAAATTCAAATGATTTGACTCTTGAGAGAAAGTGAGAGATAAATACATGTACTTAGACAACGTGTGATAGCAATTGCCTCATCATACAATGATGAAAGATCAATGGAAAGATCTCCAAGCATGAAACATCCACTGACTCAATCAAGAGGATGAAGCATGAAAAGATCAAAGCCTCATCATACAATGATGAAAGATCAATGGAAAGATCTCCAAGCACGAAATGTCCACTGACTCAATCAAGAGGATGAAGCATGCAAAGATCAAAGCCTCATCATACAATGATGAAAGATCAATGGAAAGATCTCCAAGCATGAAACGTCCACTGACTTAATCAAGAGAATGAACCAGGCAAAGATTAGAAGGATTGGAGCTAGAATAAGGATAAAATGTTGACCATTCACAAGACCAAACATCACAAAGAAGGAGATGAATCGTTGAAGATGTCAACAACTCCATCACAAACATTCACAAGACCAAAAAGCTAGTGCAACATCACAAGGAAGGAGACAAATCATTGAACACATCAACAACTCCACCACAACCATTCACAAGACCAAACAACCGGTGCAACATCACAAAGAAGGATGCAGATCTTTGAACAAGTCAACAACTCCATCACCACCATTCATAAGATCAAACAACCGGCACAATGTCATTAAAAAGGAGTCAGATTGTTGAACACGTCAACAGTTCCTTCACACGGCTCGCTATTATTTATGGGGAAATCATCGCACCATCAAAGGAAATGCCAATCATCAAGACTCACCATTACATACACCTCAAGCCAGCAAAGTGGCTTGAACACCAACCAATCGACCAAAAACGCTGAACGAGATAACAACTGAAGTCATGGACATGAACGGTGACTGATCTACCAAGTCTTACATAATTGCTATCATGCATAGGTGAATGAAATGAATCTCTAAGAAGTAGTACAAATAAAAAATAAATTTGTAATTAGCCTATCAATTAACACTCGATTAGTTGAGTAAAAATTAGGGTTTCTTTTCAAAACACAAAAAGAATAGTCCGTTGAGTTGAAAACTCAAAAAGGGTGGCTCAAGCAAAACTTAGGACATCGAGAGAACCACATTAGTTAGAAAACCTGAAAAGGCTAATTGATGGCAGGAGTCAAATCATTTGAAACATTTATACCCTTGTTAAGTTCATCATTGAATTGTCATTTTTGCTGAATCTTTATGCATATGTTTATTTTGATTGCTTGCATGCAAATGGTGGAGTGTCGCAAGTAGACATAAAAAAAATAAAATAAATAAATAAATAAAGAAAAATGAGTCTGCTAGATTGAAAACCTGAAAGGGCGATCCAGGAAAAAATTAAGACGAGGTTCGATAGATTGAAAACCCGTGAGGGCGTTCTATGCAAAACTTAGGACCATAGAAATATCAAATTCATCATCTCCTCCTCGGAACGGTACGAGACATCATATACCTTCAACACTTCAGGCAAACGGCTTCCAAGCGATCATCATCGACACAATGTAGGATCAACGACTCATCCAGACTTTCCTCAAATTAGTTCCAAGCTATGAACTTGCATCTTATTCAACAAACCCATGGTCGTCGCTTTGAGGGAGTCGTCCATGGAATCCCTAACAAGATAAGTCATAGGGGCAACCATGCACCAGGATAAGAGAAGGCTCCTCACTGAATGAAGCCCACGATGCCTAAAACAGACGAACATACATCATATGATAATTATTCATGCATAAAACCATACATTACATTCGCATCACGTCATTTACATGTAAAGATGATGCTGAACTGAGGCAATACTATCTTGATAAACAAGACACTCCACCTCCACATGAGGAATCTACAAGTAAGACGATGGCTCACTTAAGCCTAAAGTCAACATCACAACAAAAGCCTCCTACAACGAAGTGAAAACAAGCCACAATCCTACTAAGGAAAGATCGCATTTAGGCATCAATCTCCAATTATTCCAAAGGGCACACAATGACCTCAACCGAAGAATGAAACGGTCACCACTAATGGGATGCCGCAGAAAGAAACGGTCGACCCACACAAAGGGGGCATCAAGCACCAAGGGATTCCAAAGAAAGAAATGGATAACCTCATGAAGACACATTACCAGAAAGGAAGGCCTACTTTATCAATTGAGAATAGGAAATCACCAACCACACCGATCAGGTATTCTCTCTATCCCTCTACTCTTTTCATGTGATAACACTGGTAATAAAACCAACAATTATCACACGATGGGTAGCTATGAGCACGGGATTTTGTACCAGCTCGCACGTTCGATGATGATGGCTTTTTCGGGATTTTATCCTTGAATCACACAATTTTTGAATATCCTGACGTATCCGAATGAGAATCCTCATCTCTAATTTAGAAGGACGTTTTAATTAAAAAAATTAATTAACTAAATAAAAAAATGAAAGCAATAATAAAATAAAAAAATATATTAATTAAAAAATACGAAATTATAAGAAAAGTTCGAAAAGGGAAACCCTGGGAGACTACATCTCAGCCTGGAGCCTCGCCAAGACTGGCGAGGCTGCCTTGCCAATACTCTTGGCGAGGCCTTGCCATGGCTCTTGGCGAGGCTTGACAAGGCTATTGGTGAGGCCTCGCCAAGAGTTGGCAAGGCTAGCCTCACCAATCTCGGTGAGGCCTCGCCAGGCTTTTCTCCGGTGAGACCCCTCGTCGGAAAAACTTTCCATTTTTTGTTTTTTCGGGACTTTTTTCTATAAATAGTCGGGTCTTTTTCAATACACGGGGCCGGGAAAAAAAATTCAGAGAAAAATTATTCCCTTCAGATAAAAATACAAAAATATATTTTCTTTTCTTCTAACATTTTTTCTTGCATCCAAAACACTTTTGGATCCCAAATTTCTTCATTTTAAAATCAAACTTCTCTTCCTCTATTTCTTAAAATTTCCTCAGATATTCCCGGGCCTAAAATAAAATTAGAACCCGAGTCTAATTATCTTTTGGATAAATAACACATTATTTTCCAACCAAACAATTTTTTTCACATTAAACCATAATAACTACAAAAACGAACGAGGAACGCTCCCGGGGATCGAACAGACTCACCGAACTGGATTCAAACCAAAAGGGTAAAGCCTTTGAGTTCCTAGAGCTGCTTATTTTGTGCTCCTCTTTTTCTTTTTAATTTCTTTCTACATGTGAACCTAGGAATTATTTTATTTTATTGTAAATATTGTAATTCTTTTCTTCTTCTTTTATTTCTTTTTTTTAATTTTTGTATTAGAATAACCCCACGAAGTGAATAAAATATATTCCCGGATAATAGACCTCACCTTTTGCCATGCGGTCATTTTCACTAATAAAATTGACCAACATACGTGTAAATAAAAATGAATTATTTTTATTGAAATTAACTACTTTAAAATCGTCCATGTTTTAATTAGGCCCCACGGGCCTCGCTAAAATCAAATCGAACATACGTGATATATCCCCTGTACTAACCTTTGTGGATGCAGGTTAGATGTATGTTTAGGCTTTTATTTTTCCTTCGGGTATTGCACATATTTTTTGGGAAATGTAATTAATAGGTTAGCGGGCGGTTGCATCCCTCGATTTTTTAAGCCTTCTAATTTCCATTTTTCGCTTTTACTTTCCGCATTTACTTACTGTTTTGTGGATGGTTTATTTTTTTGCTTTGTGAATGATTTATTATTTCGCAATACATGAACCATGCATCTAAACTCCAAAAATGACCTAAGTGCGAATATGCGCAATTAAAAGAAAATGGTTTTTTGAAGATGTAATATATTGTGATCACTTAAGAAATAAGCAACTTATCCCGGACCCGAAACTCTGTGTCTTGGTGGGCCATCCCCCGGAAGTTAAGCCTCACAGGACTCTAATTCCTGAAAAGAGCTAATCTAGGTGGCGACTCCACACTAAGAGACGGCGGATTCTGGTTCGAACCGATCTAAAATGTTTTCACCTTTTTCTCTTTCAACCTTTTATCCGTGTCCCCGACCCGGTGCTTTCTTCTTTTTCAAACACCCCGGTGGACCGTGCCTATGAAATCGTGCACTCTCGGCCCACCACTCCGTGTCGCCCGCTCACACCGTGTCCCTGACTCGGTGCACCTTTTTTTAACACCCCGGTAGACTATGCCTATAAAACCACGCCCTCTCGGCCCACCACTCTATGTCGCCCGCTCACAGTGGTGACTCCGCTAGGGATTTTTTTTCTAAAACTTGTTTTTTCAAAGGTTTTAGATTTTGGATAAGTGCTGAAAATTATTGATCACATTTTTCCATTTTCTCTTAATTTTGACATATTCATAATAACACATTGCAGTAGACGGGATTAGCCCATAAGTCTAAGATACCCCTATTACCGTGAAGCTCTATCTTGTACTAATCTACCTCCTTGAAAAAAGATAGTACTTGAGCGAGTGGAGCACTTGTTACCATATCGCATGTACCTCCCTCTTTAGAACCTATTTGGGGAGAGTCTTGGAGTGTATTTCAGTGCAACACGAACCTTCTACATCAGCAACCCATTTACAAACCCTCATGTAAATAAGCCATAGGCATTTTCCCTAGGGTGTTACCCAAAAACACACGATCATACATTAAATTTTCCTACAGGTGCGCTCCTTAGTATCCTCGCAATACTAAGATGAACCAAACTTAGGATAGAGACTAGCCAAAAACCCTATGCGCGGGAGTTGTATGGTTGGAAGAAAGATATTGTGTGCTATGTGAGATGTGTTTACCGATTTTCGATTCATCATGCATTGTACAAATGTGCCATGCTAACCATAAATCTTATAGCAGACACTTGAACACACACACTCATTTTAAACATGATACGGTATCCTTCATGCTTAAGACTTAGTTGAGACTTGAGATCGTGTCACCTTAGGATAACATGAAACCAACTAGAATCATGTACCATCATTCAACCCAAGTTTTAGTGTGATGTCCACATGATATCCGACTCTTAAGACAAACCTACCCAAATCCTTATACGATGCCCACTTGGTATCCGACTTATAGCCCTACTGGGGCGATTGTACACATTGAAAGCTTACATGATGCAAACATGAACATAAAAGATATCCCAGTTGATGTCTTAAACTAGGCTCATAAGAGGTAAAACTTACCCCTAAAACCCTACTTTTCACCCAAAATACTCATGCATCACTACATACCTTTTGTGATGATACTCACTGACATCCAAGACCTTACCCTAATGGGGAAAAGGAACCAAAATATTCATCTATATGTTGCATATGGTATTTATTTCCATACATTTTTTTATCATTTTCCGTTAGGGTATGTCACACTGGTCACCCGAACACAAAGAGAACTAACTTTAGTTCTCGAACCTTTGACTTATCACCACACAGGTAATTAGGTCACTTCATTTCAAATTATCCCTAGGATAGAGTACGAATCTCAAAACTAATGGACCTTCATTTATCATATGGACTAACGATTCTGCTCTTTATGTGAGTGATTTCTATCTCGCATCATGGTACGCTAACCTTTTTTCATAGCCATAACATTAAACATTTCACGCATCAATCATGCATCATGATCTTACATGCATTCCCTAACAATCTCCGTGTGTATTTCAGCCAGGAAAAAGCCAATTTACTAGAAGGCTTGGAATAGGGCTTCTCGTTGGTTAATCCACATCTCCCCAACCACGGTTCACCAAGAAGGAGTTCCGTACACCGACTCTAGCTCGGATTCAAAATAAAACACTCCGTGTAGCTTCCATAAAATGGCTTAGTAAGAAGAAGAGAATGTGACCAATATTCCATAACAAGGCTTAGCCACTCATGTACAGGGGCAGAGGAATGCGATCCCAGTGCAGCCCACAGTTGGGGATGAGGATACTTTGCTGCCGACCTTTACTATGCCCCAATTTGAAAAGTACATGAGCAATATGGATTCACGTGTGTATATCATGCATTATTAGAATGTGATGAGGGCTTTAAGGATCAGTAACCGTATGATGGCCAAATTTTTTATCATTACGTTGGGAAGCCCCATTAATGAATGGTACAGTCATTTATCGATAGACATAGCCTATGACTGGGGATGTCTGTCCTAGGCAATGGTGGACCACTATGGGTTCAATACTCAGATAATCACTACTATGAAGAATCTGGAGGTAGTGAAGCAAAAACTGAGGGAGAGTTCCAAGCCCTATTTCAAGAGATGGATGGCTATACAAGTACGCTTACAGTCTCATCTATCTTTTCTAGAATTGATCGTAAAGCTCTTATATGGTGCACTGCCATCTTACCGGAAGAGGCTAGGGTCTGAGACTTTCCATAGATATTAAGAAGTTTTGTGTGAGCTGAGAAGATTGAACACTATGATGCCATGGAGGTGGAAATGGGGCAACAAGTTGCTAAGCCCTATTACAGGAAGAATGATTCCAACCCGGTGTAGGTGAAGGCGAAGTAATCGGTAATACAATTGGTGAAGGAAGAAAATGTAGCCGTTGTTAGGTTACCAAAGGAAGAATATCATGGCATCTCACCATAAGCTGCTAATTTGGGATTCTTGTTCACCAAGTTATGTGAACTTAATCATTTGGAGGGCTTCAAGAAGTATGTCCCTCCCAGGCTGGAAGAGAAGAACAATTACTGCCATTATCATGTGGCCGTGGGACACCACACAAATAACTGCAAGGAGTTACTGAAAGCTATTCAGAAACTGGTGGCTGATAAGGTCATCCATAAGCCTGCACTCAAGCCCAACACGAAGAACAACCCTCAGCTGAGAGAGAGATCATTTCTAGTGGGAAGAAGCCCATAAGATTGGATTCTTACAAGTTGAAGGGGTGATGTGGCCAAGCGGAGGATAGATATGACCTGTACCCTTAGGTCAATTCTAGGGAAACAAGAGTGATGGATAATGGAGTACTAATGGTTACTCTGAGTGGTAGAGTTTTCAGAAGGGATGAGACTGTACAGCTCAATGACTCTAGGCCGGAGGAAATAGCAAGGGAATAGCCCGAGCCACCTCTACCCCCAAAGGTGGATGAAGACATGCTATATATAGACCCTTTAGTAAATTAGTTGAAGGTAACTCGCACCAAATACAACATCTGGAGGTTTCTTATGCTTTAGTCAAGAGGTTGATGAAAATGCCTTCCACGCCTACAACCTTAGTAATCGACATGTGCGCTGCCATCGGGGAAGCAATTGCTCCCCCTCAAATGTCATCCATAACTTTTGATCAATCGAAGCTGCCGCAGGAACTGGGATTGCATAATCAGGCCTTATTTATCAAGGTTCAAATTTTTGATTGCATGATGCTATGTGTGATGGTAGATGATGGCTCAGCTCTCAATCTCTGTCCTCTTAAAGTCCTACCTCACCTAGGGCTAAGGGAGGATATGCTCACCAAATCTGATATGGTGATCCAAGTCTACAATGATTCGAAAAGGGGTGTAGTAGGCAGCTTTAAAGCAGAGGTCACCGCTGGAGGAGTGACCTCCAATGTAAAGTTCACTGAGGTGGATATTCCAGTATCTTATTCGTTACTTCTAGGCAGCCCATAGATCCATGTAATAGGGGTAGTCCCTTCTACTCTACACCAGAAGATAAAGCTTATTCATAAAGGGAGGACGGTGATGATTAAGGCTAATGAGGAATCAATGATGGTGGCTGCCACATTTGAGGAGAGAACAATGCAAGGGCTGAGGGTAGCAATGGCTACAGAAAAGAAGAAGGGGCGCAGAACTTAGAAGGGATATCGCTTCTTCCCTGTAAGCCTGAGAACTCAAATGAAGAAGCAAGGTTTTATCCCTGGAAAAGGATTGGGAAAATATCATCAGGGGATTATCAAGACCCTATTCTTGTCACACCTGGATTGGGCCTGGGTTTCGCCCTGAGCATGAAAATGTACAAGCACAAACGGTCCATGTTCTGTAACATGGTAAGCGTCTGCGAGGTGGAAGGCACTAAGGCATACCTGGGAGAGCCGGAACTGACAATCTTGAATGGGGAGGAAGACAAAGGGCTCAAAATATTCAATGATGTGTTTGACTTCACAACCGACTAGCTGATTTAGTCCCTTGTTGATGCTGAACTAGAAGAGAAAACGACCCTAGCAATAACCTCGACTGAGGAATATAAAAAAGGAGAAATACTGGAAGATGCAATGGCAGCTTTCACTAAGGCTGTTAACGAGCTGATGAAGAAAGGTGATGCACGAAACCAAGATCTACCAGGCACTATCAATCTCCTCATCGAAAAGCTGATGCGTACCACTCTCGACGTAGAACCTATCACTGACGCACCTGCTACTGCAACAACTGAAGCCCCTCTGCCTGTGGAGGAGGAAATTGATGATGCAATAATGAATATTTTTTATGTTTTTGATAATTTTGCCTACGAGGCTAATTCAATGAAGTACGACAATTTTGCTTACTTGTTTGATGTTCTGCCTGATGGCACCATGCATTCATATGATCATACGCATAACGTATTTAACATTCATGATACATCATTAAACGAAATTAACTTGGGTACAAACGAGTCGCTAAAAATGGTGATAATTTCCAATGATTTGACTTCTAAAGAAAAAAGAGAGATCACGAATGTACTTAAACGTCATGTGGTAGTGTTTGCTTGGTCATATGAGGACATTCCTGGAGTGGATAGACAGATTGCGGAACACCATATCCCGACTAATCCTCGGATCAAGCCAGTAAAACAAAAACTACGTCGCTTAAGGCCAGAATGGGTAGAAAAGTTCAAGGCTGAATTGGCAAAGCAGATTGAAGCTAAATTCTTAGAAGTGGTTGAATACCAGCCGTGGCTAGCCAACATAGTCCCAGTAGTAAAGAAAGATGGCAAGGTCAGAGTCTGTGTGGATTTCAGGGATCTGAACAAAGCCTCCCCAATGGATGATTTCCCCCTACCCCACATCGATGTACTAGTCGACAGGATAGCAAGGGAAGCTATGTATTCTTTCATGGATGGCTTCTCAGGCTATAACCAGATACTAATGGCAATAACTGACAAGATTAAGAAAAAATTCATCACTGAATGGGGCATATACTGCTACAAGGCAATGCCATTTGGTTTGAAAATTGCTGGCACAACATATCAGCTGGCTGTCACAACCCTCCTTCATGATATGATCCATAAGGAAGTGGAAGTTTACGTTGATGACATGCTTGTGAAGTCTAACACCAGGGAGGAACATCCAGTTGTCCTAGACAAGTTTCTCACCAGAATCGAGAAATACAGTCTCCGCTTGAACCCGAAAAAGTGCGTATTTGGGGTTACATCAAGGAAACTCCTGGGGCATATAGTCAGCTAGAAAGGAATTGAGATGGATCCTAATAAAAGCAAAGCCATTTGGGATATGCCCGTGCTGAAAACTGAGAAAGAAGTCTGATCTTTTATAGGGTCTCTACAGTATGTAAGTAGATTTATCGCCAGACTCACTACCATCTACGAGCTAATCTTCAAACTACTTCGAAAGGACCAACCAGTAGTTTGGAACGACCAATGTCAGGAAGCATTTGATAAAATCAAACAATAATTGTTAAGCCTACCCGTTCACCGCCCACCAGAACCTAGAAAACCCCTGATCCTATATCTAGCAATTGAGGAATCATTAGTTGGAGCAATGCTTGTGCAAGAACATGAAGTTAGAAGTGAACATGCAGTCTACTACTTAAGCAAAAAGTTACTCGAGTATGAGTCACGTTACACCTTGGTGGAGAAAATTTGCACAGCGATGGTTTGGTTGACAAAGAAGCTATGGCATTACTTCCAATCTTATCATATAAAAGCTGTCACGAAGATAGACCCGATGAAGTACTTATGCCAGTCACCAACACTAGATGGAAAACTCTCACGGTGGTTATTGCTATTATGCAAATTCGACATCGAATATGTGACCAAAAAAGTCATTAAGGGATAAGCAGTAGCTGAATTTTTAGCAAATCAACCCTAGGTCTCTGATTACGTTGAAAATCTAGAATTTTTAGATGACCAACTAGCATTGATAGAGGACACAGGTGCAGAGTGTAAAATGTTCTTCGATGGTGCAAGGAACAGGAACAGAGCCGGCCTAGGGGTTGTATTGATAACACCGTAAAATGAAGTTATACCCCTTTCCAAATGATTGGAATTCACAGTAACAAACAACGGGGCAGAATATGAGGCTTGCATGTTTGGGTTAGAGGCACTTCAAAAGGCACGGGCGAGAGAAGTATCGATGGTTGGAGACTCAGCTCTGATTATAAAACAAGTCACTTGCGATTCGGAAATAAGAGAAGAATCACTCCACCCCTACGTGGAAGCCGTATGGAAAAACTCGCAAAAATTTTCCAAATGCATCTTCAAACACATACCTAGGGATGAAAACCAAATAGCAAATGCACTCGCTACACCAACATAAATGTGGGAGGGCCCTAGAACTCAATCAATCAAACCCATTGTACTGTAAATGGCCAGAGAACCCTTCTACTGTCGCCTAGTGGAAACACAGGATCAACAAGCTATCAGGAATTGGTCCTTCGACATTGTCAAAATTTTGCAAACCGAGGAATACCTAGAAGGCGCAACAAACTCTGAAAGAACCTCATTACGGCTGCTAGCGACTCAATTCCTTCTAGTAGAAGAGGATTTGTTCAAACAAACATTAGAAGGGATGCTGTTGAGATGTCTCGCAGAACAGGAGGCATTGTTGATAATGAGATAAATGCATGCGGGGGATTGTGGTCCGCACATGAATGGGATAGCACTGGCTAAGAAAATACAACACCAAGGGTATTATTGGATAATAATGGTCACAAATTGCGTATTGGAAGTACGAAAGAGCCATGAGTGCCAGATTTACTGTGACATCAGTCATCTACCCCCATCCGAACTCCATAGCTTATCTACTCCTTGGCCATTCTCAATGTGGGGCATCGACATTATTGGCGAGATTTGGCCAAACTTGACTAATGGACATCGCTTCATTATAGTAGCAGTTGATTACTTTTCAAAATGGGTGGAAGCCGAATCTTACACCAACATCACCGCTAAGAAGATGTCCAAGTTCATAGAAAAGTATATATTCGCCCGATATGGCATCCCACATCACAACATATCAGAATAGGGATTCAATTCCAAGGAGCCACATCAAACCTAATGAAGAAATATGGGATCAAGCACCATCGATCATCACCATACAAGCCATAGGCTAATGGAGTAGTAGAGGTAGCTAACAAGGCGATTAAGAAAATCTTGAGCAAGATGGTCGTTACCTACAGGGACTGGGCTGATAAGTTTCCATTCGCATTATGGGGATACAGAATGAGCATCAAAACTCCCACCAATCAAACCCCTTTCTCGTTAGTATATGGGATGGAAGCAGTTTTACCAGTGGAGATGGAAGTGAAATCGCTTCAAGTAGCACTGGAGGCAAGGTTAGAAGAGTCAGAATGGGCAAAGGCCAGATTTGAATAGTTGAACATGATTGACGAATAGCGACTAACGGTACTGGATCATTTGTAGATATACCAACAACGCATGGCTAGGGCATACAATAGTCGGGTTAGAGCTAGAAGCCAACCGTTAAAAGTAGGAGACTTGGTTCTGAAACAAATGAGACCCTCAAATGTGGACCAACGGGGAAAGTTTCTCCCAAACTGGGAAGGTCCTTATGTCATTAAGAAAATCTTTAGCAAAGGAGCCGCCAAGATCATGGACATGGATGGAAACGAATTTGTCAATCCAATCAATGAAGACAAGCTCAAGCGCTACAACGTGTAAAAATAAAAGAAGTAAAATTTACAAAAGCAGTACACCAGAAAACAGAGAATAACCAGTCTGCCAGATGGCACTTGGCTACCTGGGCAACAATTAGGACCATTCTTGTATAAAAGCTAGAAATGTCTGTTGAGTTGAAAACCCGTAAAGGGCGGCTCAGGAAAAAATTAGCACACGGTAAGGAATAGAGGGACCGCGAGTTAGAAAATCTGGTCTAGGCTAACTGGTGGCAAGACTCCAATCATTGGAAAAGTTGTACCCTTTTTAAAGCCATTCAATGAAACGTGTTATTTTTACAAGGATTTATGTTTATGTTTATATGAATGTGTACATACAGAATATCGCAAGTAAATAAAATAAAGTTCGACAAAATTTCATAATGTCAAAAATAATCCAAGAATAAGCAAAAAAACAAAGGTCAGAAAACAAATAAGATCTAAGGGTGCCAGTCATTCCACCATGCACGCTTCCTCGAAGTATGAGGAAGGGGGTCCAAACCATCTTCATCCCTCTCCCACTCACGAGACACCATAAAGTGCTAATCAGCATCGGGGAGAACCTTGATCTCACTAAGTCAGCCACTGTAGAATTCGTTAGTGTCTGTGGTCTTCGAGGTAGTGTAATCCAGTATAACAACTCAAGCACGTACCCAAAGCCTCCGTATTGCATCAGGTGTGTCAGGATCGAAGTCGTGGAAACAAGTCTAGCATAGAGATCGAGGGACCCGTTGTTGATGCTCGTACTGCCTGCATAGATGAGAAGGGGAATAGGACGTAACACCAAACAACCCCATCAACAAAACACCAGAATCATGGACATCAATAACCATGAACAGAATCTCCAACCAAGGGCTGAGCCAATGAATCTTAGAAGCTCAGTACGAGACTAAAATATCGACCCAAGCACCTCCACTCAGCGAATGATGGTCCTTCCTAGTGAAGCCTCTAGAACCATAATGTGAAGGGACGTACCGAGCCTTCCCTAAGCATGGATCAGCAGTTAAGCGAAGCTTCTCCGATAACCATACCTACATTAATTCATTTGTTTAAACAAATAATGAAAATCACGAAAGAAAGTGGTAAGGAAAGAGAATTACCTCGAGCAAAGAAAAATGATCTCCTACCAAGTCCAGATTCACCGAAGCAGCGTCTAAGTGAACCAGACTCTCAGCCAAGGCTAAAGCCGTAGGAGAAAGGCCTGTGGAGAGTGGGTCAATGACCAACAACAAGCCAAAAGGGGCAATCGCTCGAACCCCATAAATAAACTCTGCCAGAATAAGTACAATCACCATCGAAGGCCACGCTAGATGAGTGCCAGGTGTAGTATCACACCCGTTGAGGAAAACTTCAACCCGGAAGCCACCAACATCAGGGGGAGCTGACAAAATGCGCCCACTGGACTCCAGGTTCCATAAACCCTTTAGCTTATCTTCACCCCCAAATTGGAAAGAAGGAAAAGTGAAGGAAAGTCTCACGGATTATATTAGGATCGACTCCTTCGAAAAAGGGAGCCCTAGGCTAGCATGAAACTCCTCGACCAAGGGGCGAAGCTTGAAGTAGGTAAAACAAAAAAATGAGCGGCAGGATCCCAAAACTTCAAAGCAGCACGAATAAAAGCCATATTCACAAGCTTGGAAGTAAGGTATTAAAGACCTTGTAGAACAAAGCTCTCAATCCTTCGCCAATTGGGTCCCCGAAAGGTGCGGAGAAAGGCCCTAAGATGCTCGTTATAGGTCGACATCAGAAAGGAAAAGAGCTAAACAAAATCCCTCAAGATCGGTGTTGCGGACGCACATTAACCACATACATTAGCATTAACATTCATTCATACGTATACGAAAAAAACATTCACAAACTAGCAAGCATATTCATAAAATAAAACACCACATGTGAGGACCCGGCACGCCACGGCCAAAATCCCCTTTCCTTTCATAAATCAGAAGTTTTCTTTAAGATTCTACAAAGAAGAGCTATCTAAAAAGTGTGGTTAAAAAAAAGAGGAATCTAAAACTAAAGCTAAAAGGGAACTCCTAAGCATGCACCGCCTACACGTTATCTCCACCCACCGGATTTCGGGGCATCATAGTTCATATCTAAAAATCCTCAAGACCTAGTCTCTCGGGACCACCATCTGCTGAACCGGACATAGGAGGAGGCTGGAAAGCATGGAGAAAGCCGACGTCCCATTCTGGAGAGAGGAGTGGCCCAACATCTGTGTCATCAAGCAGGGAATCGAGATCAAATGTAAAAGGCTGGTGAAGGCCCGAGGTGGAAGCCCGCGCTTCTATTTGAGCCTGTTCTACTACGGCGTTCTACCGTAACAACTCTTTATACTGAGCCTCCAAACTCTGGTGACTAGCCTCCAAACTCTGGTATCGAGCCTCCAAACCCTGATAACGGGTTCTCAACTCCTGGTGACTAACCTCAAGGCCATGATAACTAGCATCTAGACCATGAGGGCTAATATCCAGTGACTGAAAGCGACCGTCGAGCTCCTGATAGTGTCACTCAAACTCCTTGTTCCTCGCCGCCATATCCTACTATCATAAAACATGTCACAAAAGGTCATATCCATGTATATAAAAACATGACATTTCATGCATCGCATATGACAGGCCGAGAAAAAGTAAAATTCCGTGTAATCCCATCCTATGAAAGCATCAGGTCCCTCAATGCAAAGGAATGTCGAGCCACCCGATCCATCTCCTCACGTACTACCTGCAAAGGGAAAGGAGTGAGTAAACAAATGTTAAGATGTCCCCAAATATCATTTGAGATCTAAAGCTCACGTGAGTAGTGTCAGAAGGATCGTAGGCCAACGTGTGGTAACTCAGGGGAAGAGGCACCTACTACGAGGTCCCCATGGAACCCATCAAGTAGAAGGTGGAGTCAAGGGAAATCATGAATCTCCCTTCGACAACGCCCGAGGAAGATAAGCTCCCCCCCCCGGTCGTAGCATTCAAATCAGGCACTCGAACCCTCTTTTGGATGAATACCTACAAAGACAGATAAATAGTCAGAAACAGGATGAACATGGATAAACAGTTAACAAATTTCATACCCTGCATCCCACACCAGTGCTACTAGCACCCGCACCAAAACCACCATCAACTCTCTAACCCCTAACTTCAGAAGAGGGTCGCGCCTCCTCGGGCTAATTCGGCGGGTGAAGCGGGAGCAGCCTCTCCCGAATGAAGGCCTCATAGTCACCTCCCTGTCCTGAGATCCTCATGCAATGTCCCTCAAAGAATAGCTATCCCTCCTCGGGATCAGTAATTACCAAGTGGGCCCAAAATAGTCCGGTGGGAGGCGTAGGCGGAATACGCCTATCAGATACTGGCTTAGTCTGCTAGAACTGGATACGCTCACCCAGGTAACACTCGTGGATCCTGGACCCCTCAAGGATGTAACAATGGTGATCCATGTCTTGCCGGATCTCCTTCACCATATGATAGCTTAGGAGACTCCGCCATGGGTTGCGCTCCACCTGAAAAGAAAGAACAACAAAGTCAGAATAAATTTAAAGATAAAAAGGTGATCATATCCATCTAAACGAGATCCATCACTTACTCAACAGTCAATCCACAAAGATGCTGATAGTAATCAGCATAACCCAAAATATCCCCCTCGAAAGATGAACAGATCCGGGCCATACACAGAGCACCTCCGGAGCATTGGCAAACTGCGGGGCGGGGAGGAATAGATAAAAGAAGGCCCACGCCTACAAAATAAAAGGGGTTAATTAAGGTTAATCAATCAAAAATCAACATACACAAATCACAAAGTAAGCAAACAATACCTGAAGAACCATGGGGCAGCAACGCAGCGCCCGCAATCGACCCCAAATAACCAAGTCAAGGGTAAAATAAGTTTGCACCAAATTCGCCCGTGGCCAGTTAAGGCCACTAACTCAGTCCAAGTCCGCTAGCGGCTCAATCAACCCATAGTTGATCTCACTGTTTGATACCGGGAAGAATGTCACACTCAATAAGGTAGCAAAAAATGAATGGATGTACTGTGAAACCTCGGCCTCGGAAATAGAATGTTGACCCGTCTAGTAATTAAAAAAAACAGTGTAACTCAAGGCTCAGCCCCTGGGATGAACATCGAGCAGGTCTCTGACGCGATTGCAAGTAGTGGGAGCCTTGAAGAATCGCTCCA
The DNA here is from genome assembly GCA_949673415.1 of Euphorbia schlechtendalii. Lineage (NCBI taxonomy): Eukaryota > Viridiplantae > Streptophyta > Magnoliopsida > Malpighiales > Euphorbiaceae > Euphorbia > Euphorbia schlechtendalii. The sequence continues at coordinate 15,958 of CATIWQ010234296.1, forward strand.
AGAAGGCATCAAATTTAATCACTGTACCAGTCCAAGATAGACCGGTGATCGCCACGATATCGGAAGGAGTGATGGTAACCTCCCCGATCAGAAGGTGGAAGGTGTGCGAAATGTCACACCACCTCTTAGCCAGCCCAACCAATGTCGCATATGGTAATAATGTAGGCCGTAAGGATCGGGCCAGAGAACTGAAACCGGTGGCATCAATGGCCTGAACAAGCTCGGGGTGAGAAGAAGCATGACGATACCACTCCTGGATAGTAGAATACCCACTAGTAGGATGAAGTGTGGGGGACTGCAAAACAAATCAAATAATAAGTTTATTTTTAACTAAGTGCAAAAAGCTATGACAAAAACACCAAAAATATTTTCTTTTGAATAATTTAAGTCCAAAACATGTTGGGATTTTAAATCTTGATTATTTTCAAATCGTTCTTCTTCTTACGTTTCTCGATATTCTTGGGTCTAAAATAAATTTAGAACCCGAGTCTTATAATCTTTTGGACAAATATTTTCTTCAAAGTTTTTTTCGGATCCAAAAGATGTTTGGACTCCGAGCATTAATTATTTTCCAATCTCTTTTTCACCTAAAAAAATATAAATAAAAAATATAAAAATATACAACAATTATGTAGAGGAGCGATCGGGGCCCCGAGAGGCACCACTGGAAAAATCTAGCAAGCCCTCGGGGCTGCGCCAGGCATCTCTGGCGAGTGACCCGAAGGGCCCTAGCCCAGTTTTTTTGGTATCCGTCGAAAAAATTTTCAGCGGACCTGAATTTGTCTTTATTTAATTTTTCTAGGCTAAAATTCCACGACATGGTTCAATGATAAGTTCCAATCTAGTTCCTAAACAGGATAAAATCACATTAAAAATGGTAAATAAAAATGTTTTTAGCAAATACCTCGATCCGAGAAAGGCGAGGCAGAGCTGGAAAATCAGGATCCAACGTCTCTATGGGAGAAGTAACAGTAAATCCCAGCATAGTGTCACTCGCTGCCAAACTATATGCGGCATCAATATCGATAGAAAATACTCCAGAATCACTAGTAGGCTGAGGAGTGAGGCTAGAGGTGAAGCGGAGAGCCCTGCCAGCGACCTTTGACAACATGTTTGTTAAAGAGAAGAGAGAGCAAAAGTGTTTAGAGAGAGTGGAAGATTATGAAAAGTGAAAGAATAAAGAAAGGGGAGCCCTATTTATAAAGGAAATAAATGGGCCCCACCTATCTATTTATTTTATTATTTTACAATGGGAGCCTCCTCACACTACGGAACAATGCACGGGATATCCCCAATATTCCTCAAACTTATTTAATTCATTTATTGCTCAATGTTTTAATTTTTGATTGAAGGGGCAAAAATTTTTGCTCCACATGAACTCAATCAAATAATCAAAACATTCATCATGAAATATTTATTAACTTTACTTTCTTGATTTGCCACAGAAAACAAGTCAACATCCTACTAAGGAAATTCCAAGTTCACCTTTGAAACAAATTCAAGCACCTATCTCCAGTCATTCTAAGAGGCGCACGATAATCGAAGCCAAAGAAAAAATAATGTCGACAACAATGGGGATGCCGTAGAAAGAAAAGGTAGACCCGCCCACAAGGGGCACCAAGTACCTAAAAGAAATGGACAACCATACGAAGATAGTGCCCCAGAAAGGCAGGCATATTTTATCACCAATTAGGAACAAAAAGTCACCAACAAAACTGGTCAGGTATTCTCTCTATCCCTACACTCATTTCGTGAGATCATACTGGTTATACAACCAGCGATGATCACACGAGGGGTAGCTGTGAGCACAGGATTTTGTACTAGCTCACGCGTTCGATGATGACAGCTTTTCAGGATTTTATCCTTGAATCACATAATTTTCGAGTATCCAGGTGTATCCGAATAGGAATCCTCCTCGTATCTAAATTCAAAAGGATGTTTTCAATAAAATTATTTTTAGAATTAATTAAAAAATACAAAAATACGTAAAAATAAAAATTCAGAAAAATAAAAAAACCTAAGGGAAACTGAACCTGGGCATGAGGCGAGCCTCGCCGAAAAAATGGGCTTTGGTGAGGCAAGCTCGCTGTGCATCTTAGCGAGGCAGACCTCACCAAATTCCTTGGCGAGGCTACCCTAGCCAAACTCTTTGGCGAAGACATGTCTCACCAAGCCCCTTGGGGAGGCAGGCCTCACCAGTGTTTGGCGAGGCTGCCTCGCCAAGGTTGGTGAGGACTCGCTAAAGGCCTTAGAGAGGCCTTGCGAAACGTTGGCGAGCTCGCTAAGGACTTTGGCGATGCCTTGCCAAAGACATGGCGAGGAGCCTCGCCAAACATTTTTTCGGTGAGACCCTCAACAGAAAAACTTGCCTTTTTTGAATTTCTGAGATTTTTCCTATAAATAGTTAGGTCTTTTTCGATTATTTACAGCGAAAAATTTATAGATAAAAATATAGCTTTTAGAACTGCTTCCAAGCATTAAGACGAATATTTTTAGACTTGCACAACAATTTTTTTACCTAAACAAAAAGGACGAGGAGGATTTTCAACGGCCTATCGGATATCTTCGAAGTGGATTGATTCCGTAAGGGTAAGCCTCTGAGTTCCTAGAACTGCAATTTCCGTGTTTTCGATGTTCTTCTTCTTCTTCTAATTTCATTTTCGAACCTAGGATTTTTATTTTATTCAAATATAGTATTTATTCTTCATCTATTTTTCTGTATTAAAAGGAGATGTATGTTCGAATACCCCCACGAAGGGAATAAAACATATTCTTGGATAACAGCCCTCACTAATTTACCATGCGAGCAATTTCATTAAGTAAAATGAGTAACCAACGTGATAATAAAATGAATTGTTTTATTTAAATAATAAGCACATTATCACGATTGATTTTTTAGGACACACGGGCCTCGTTAAATTCAAAATCGAACATATATGTGATATCCCCTATGCTAACCTTTGTGGATGCAGGTAGATTAGGATTAGATGTATGTTTAGGATTTTAATTTTCCTTCGAGTATCACAATTTCATTTTTTGGGAAATGTAATTAATAGGTTAGCGGACGGTTGCATCCCTCGATTTTTGAAGCCTTGTAATCTTTATTTTTCGCATTTATTTTCCGCATTTACTTATTGCTTTGTGGATGGTTTATTATTTGGCCTTATGGATGGTTTATTATTTTCATCATATGCGAATCATGCATTTAAAATCAAACATGACCTAAGCGCGAATGTGCACAATTAAGAGAATTTGGTTTTCTGTAGATGTAATATAATGTGATTCAATGAGAAATAAGCAACTTATCCCGTACTCGAATCTCTGTGTCTTAGTAGGTCGTCCCCCGGACGTTAAGCCTCACAGGATTCTAATTCTTGGAAAGAGCTAATCCAGGTGGTGACTCCACACTAAGAGACGGCGGATTCGGGTTCGAACCGATCTAAAACATTTTTTTCTGCTTTCTCCTTTTTCCCGGGTCCCTGACTCGGTGCACCTTTTTTTTTAAACACCCCGGTGGACCGAGCCTATGAAACCACGCTCTCTCGGCCCACCGCTCCGTGTCGCCCGCTCATAGGTTCCTAAAAAGGAATCATATGTGACTAACCCCAAGGATCCAAATTGGTTGGGTACCAAAATCTGTATAGTTTATTTTTGCAGGAATGTCAAATGAACATCATGGAAAATTAAAAGCGACTTATCAACAAAAAGTTCAGGATGATATTTGAGAATGATAATCTTATTTCTAAGGAAATAATTAATCAAGAGAATATTTTGTTAGCAAGTTTTAGTTACTTATAGGCGAGTAAGTCTTTGCTATTGAACTAGATTGTGAATTAAAATTTTCAGTTGATTAGTTATTAATCTCCCAAATTATCTCAAGAGCTTTACAAGCCTCTTTTAGGGAATACAAGCTATTCAAGTTTAATCCTTGAACAAATACTCACCCTATTTTTCTAAGAATGTTCTAAGTATTTTTCAAAGCATGCCCATTTCGCAAGCCCCCTTTTCTTTATTCCTAAAAGCTTCATATCCTTCTGGGTAGTCACCATATAAATTCCTTCTTACCTGCGACCCCAAAACTTCCCCAGTCATAAAAAACTTCCTCAATCACTTTAAGAAGTTTCTTTGTGAGACTACTTATCCTTGATTCGTTCTCTCTTAAGTAAATCCCTATATCCTGCTAAAATAGAGGGAAATTGATTAGACAAACTGATTATGAAACAAAAATCATTTGGCAGTGCGAAGAATCGGTGGCTAGTAGTCAAACTTGCTCATAACTGGTACGATCTAGTTCAATAGAGTATCTCCTATCCTGAGCTTGAGTTTGAAGAGAAATTATCTCAAAATCCACAAAAAAGAAGGAAACATTAGCAGATTCTGTTCATTACTTTCGGTATATTTGTTGGCATTCAAAAGAAAGTCAAGATCTTGGCTAATCTTTCGATAGAGGAAAGAGATGAACATATGTCCAAAGGTGAAATAATGGTCCTCAACATTGAGGCCTTGACTAAAAGAAGAAAGGTTTGAGAGTTAAAAAGATTGAGATCTCGAAGGATAAACAAGGAAAATGATAGAAATACAAACGGAAGTTTATGGTCTTGCAATTGACATAAAACACCTATCATGCCTCTCTGACACTTATAATTTTGTCAAGATCTCAAGTGGATGAGATATTGGTCGAGGAGAACTTGCTTGAAAGAAGAAAGCACTAGCTTGAAGAAAATAAAGGATTAAGGTCTCGATGAGTAGAGAAGAGATAAGGGTCTCCATAGTTGGTAATGGTAACGTTGTAAGTAAGCTAAAGGTACATGAACTTATCCTTTCCCTACTTTATGTTCAGTCGCATCCCTTTATTCGTTAAACACCCTTAGACCCTCATGATTAACTTACTTACACCCTTACAGAAAACATCTTTAACCCTCCATTTTTAAAGAGGTAATTGATGTAATTCAAAAACCCAATTCCTATCTTGGTTCTCGTGAACCTTTATTTAAACACCCATCTTCTTACCCTTTGTTTTGTCTTTTCCAAGATAACTCTCATCATTACCCTACAATCTATATACAGGTCTTATACACCCTCCCACACAAATCGTAATCATTACCTACACTTACCCACTTACTCAGCCAACCTTATCTCTCCTATCTCTAAACCACACGTAATGTTAGTGGTTTTTGTTTCCTTACCACCCATCCTTTAAAACATGACTACCATGAATGTCATCTATCTTACATACATGAGTCATCACATGCATATGGGATCTTAGTTTCACATACTCATATAAGTGAATCGCTCAAGAATAAGGGACTAGTTTTACCATATATTAGGGTATTATTTATTAAAAATTTTTGTGGATAAAAGATTATTACAGTTATGCTTTTGAGAATGAATATTTGGTGCAGTAGAAAATACCGAAGAAACTAATCTTGGTGGATGGACTATGATAGTTTTTCGGGAATAATAGACAAAATAAACATAATTTACCATCTCGAAAAATGTGGAAACTTTCATGATAGGTGAAAGAAGGCATGGTTAACATAAGATCTTAGTTTTTGGAAGTGTGGGAGTGAGATGAGGTATTAAGATCGGAGTAAGATGAGTATTGAGATGAGGTATTTAAATTATGAGGTTATGAGATATTAACACGTGTCATGGGTATTAGGGAAGGAGAAAATGAAATGTTTGGTGGATATTAAAAGTAAATACAAAAGGGAGAAAGTAGAAGATTATTTGTTCCTTGGTTCCTGCACTTTGAGCCAAAATTTTATTAGAAATCCATAATTGTGATGTATGGACCTTATGAGAATTGTTGTCTTATGGAGCTGCACTGAAAAATGAGAAAATACATTCTTAACTCATTCTACAGTGGTAAAAGTTTTTCTATGCACTTCACTTGCCAATTTGCTGCTGAAATTCAAATACTTTGTAGTTAAATTTCTATGGCACAACGGTCATGATAATTTGTCATATTAAGGAATACACAAATGAGCTTCAACATCAGCTAAGTTTCTTCAATCCTATTTTAATTATTTCATTCTTTTACTAGTTGATCATTATGCAATTTAATTTTTAGTATTATGATTTATGAGCTAGCATCTTATGTTTACCATTTGAACATGACGACATGAGCTGAAGTAGAAATTATCTTCTGATTTTTTCCTTCAACCCTTACCTCGAAATGCTCATATGAAAGTAACTTTCCTATCCGCTTCCTCTATGTTTACACATAATCATCTCTTCATATGCATATTCTCTTTTAACTAGTTACCGTAATTAATTAAGTGGCCCTATGTTCGCAAGATTTTGATTATACTCGTTCCGATAGGCTTATATTAGGTAACGGTGCAAAAAACCTTGTTCCCCATTTTTCTACTGTTAAGATAAAAGTTTTAAATATGAATAGGTGTTGTCAGCACCACTTATCAAATAGAAAAATGATGACCACTGCAAGTATACAGTTACGATATAGTTTTAAAAGATATCGATCCCACAGGTAAGGAATTCGGTTCTAAGGACCAAGTAGATTACGGAACAAATGAAATAAGATAATTTGTATTGGAGGGTTTGGATGATAGACTGAT
>CATIWQ010234335.1:0-14723 GCA_949673415.1 Euphorbia schlechtendalii
TATATATATATATATATATATATATATATATATATATATATATATATATATATATATATATTTAGTTAAATAATTTAAAACGTCTGAGGAGGATTTGCCATATGGAGATCGTCAGGTGGTCAAAAATCGTGTGATTCGAGGATAAATTTCCCGAAAAGCCGTCATCATTGAACGCGCGAGCTGGTACAAAATCCCGTGCTCACAGTTACTCACCACTCATCCTTGCCAAATTGATAAATGTTGTGCACTAACATCACAACTTGTAAATACCTAACACTCACAATAACCTTGGACAAATGTTAGTAAAGTATAAGAAATGATAATGTATAAATGTCATGAAAATCAACAAAAAATTTTCAAATTCTTCGATTTTTATTTTTATTCAATTGTTTTGGATTTTACAGGATTTTTACAAATGCCCCCCACACTAAAGAACTCAATGTCCTCATTGTAAGACATTATAAAAATAAAAAATCTATACTAAAGCTAGTCTAAAATTAATTGAAAAAGATAAATTAAAGAAAAGAATAAACACGATCTATTGTGAAGGAGAATCCTGGGGGACTAGGAGTGAATTTACAATTTTGTTTTCTAAAGAACGAATGTAATTTCCAAAGCATCGATTTATTACTTTTCTTTAGAATCTTCATATCTTTCTTCATTACTCCAAGTTTCGCTTGGCAATTATCCAATTTAAGTTGCATGCTCGCCTTCCAATCTTCCGGAGCTTCTTCATATTCTTCATCATCTTCGTCTATTTCTATCATCAGGGTTTTTCCTTCGTGAAGGCTTATGGATGGATTTGATGGTCTGATGAAAAAATCTTTTTGAGTCAAATTGAGTTTCTTGGTGCGGTTGGAGTGGGAATAGAATGAATAAACACCTTCGTATTCTTGGAATAGTCCAGTGTTCTTCAAATAATTTCCATCCATGTAGTGAAAATACTCACCCGGCTATTGGACATAGGATAGTTCTCCTCTAACACCTAAGATTATGGCAATGATAATCTCGGCCGCTCCAATCTTACTCCTCATGCTCATCAAGTTTTTCTTCATCATATCCCATATAATATCCATGAATTTCGCTTTTTACCTCATCAAAGCACAAGAATGAACAAACAAGTCTTTCTTTTAGACCTTTGTATTCTCTACTCGACAAAATACCAAAGTGGTAAGGTATTTGTAGAGAAGAAGAATGCATTCATCCTTAATGAGTTTGTTAGGAGAATTTTTGGGATCGAAGACTCTCTTACCCAATAAATTTACCCAAACTCTTTTAGGATGAAATGAATCCATCATGCTTGAAGAATTAGCAATCTCAAAACTGAACCAATCACCCATCATCTCTCTCATGACGGTGTATTATTGTCCTTGATTACGAAATTGTATAGCCCTCTTCCTTGAATCTTCGAAATCGAATGTCACCAAACATTCAAGAATCCAATCTCGATTTTGTGGAAAGCCTAAATTCACAAATCTTGTAAGACCAAGAGCCAAAAGGTAGATCTCTATCTCTTCACGGAGATTCAAAGTTTCCAAGACAACTAAATCGAGGAATATCATCCCAGTGATATCCAATTTGCTTAGCTTTTGAAACCTCTTGCCTTCTTCTCTTGTCCTTAATGGGAAAGGATAATCAAAATCTTCTTGAATTGATTGAGTTCCTCCCTTTTGTACTGCTCTCTTCACACGAGTCATATTAGTTGGAAGTAAAAGGTTTGAAAAAGGTTTAGATGTTTTCGAATATAGAAGATGAGAAAATCAGAAATCTTGAAGGTTTTGTAGAAGGTGTGGTGGCTAAGGTTCAACTTGGACCTATTTATAGAGGTTTAAGAGGTCTCTAATTGGTCATAAATGGGATTATAGCCGTTTAGGGGTTAAAACTAGCTATTAATGGCAGTTTTAGCCATCTGTCGAGTGTCAGTTCTCGATCTGTAACGGTTATAATTTTACCGTGTTGCGATCGTGACTCTCCTCATGAACGAAATAGAAAGTTTTGTTATCCAGTGATCACGAGCACGAATTGTATCACGGTCGTGAGCCTCTCTACTCTTCAAATTTCTTCAATTTTTAGACTTGCACCTATTAAAACTTAGAAACAAAAACACGCACAAACTTTGTTAAATATAAACGATAAATATTAACTATTATACCTCGAGTAATCATGGTGATGATAGCAATTGAACATTAAGGTCTTGTTGTTCAAATTTATTTTCATTTATAAAAACAAGTATTATAAGCAAACATAACAAAAAGAAAACAAACAAACAAACACAAAATATACGAATACAAATTAAAATCTACCTATACAAATTTTTCTAAATTGAAAAGATGAAAAATTTTTATTCAAGAGGAAGTGATCCTATCATTCGATTAGTCTCATAATAAGAGTCCCCTAAATCTTGCTCGACATCATCCAGTCAAACACTAATGTCTTCGATTTTTCTTCGGATTGAAATATGCCCTTCTATAAGGTCATTTAACCTTCTGTGGAGGTTGGAATTTTTATTTTCCTCTTCTCGTACATTTTCCCTTTCTCTTTCTTGGTCGGCTTCCACCCTTTCTTCCCATGATCTCCAATTATAAGTTATCCTATCCTCCCCAATGCACCTTATTAAGAAATTTTTCTCAAAGAAGACTTCCATTGTTAACTCCGGAATTACATCTTCACTAGTGAAATTTTCTGTAAAATAGGGTAATCTTCCTATCTACCCCAACAGATTTGCCATTATCCGACACCCATATGCTATCCTACCAGGATCAATTGCGGCAGACATATTAGTCCCCATCATAATCCCCGATATGTCCATAGGTAAGCCATTCCAAATCGCTTCCAAGATAAACAATTCTTCAAGAATGACCGTGTCAGAACTAAATCTACCGAAAAGTGCACTACTTAGATAGAAGTGTAGAGCGAGGAAACATGGGTCTCGGATCAACCATCTATAAGCAGATTCCTATTTCTATATTCGTTTTTTCCAGTAAGGCGATTCCATGTTGGTAGTGGATAGGAAAATCGGCTTCATACCATTCATGCAGGTCTGAAGGAGGAATGAGAACAGATTTGTTTGAGTGAACCATTTTGATGAAAAAGGATTGATTGATTTCAAGGTTTAGAATAGAAGTTTTAATTGAAAGAAAAAGAATTTTTCGGATCTCTAAAGTGAAGAATTATTAGAATCATACCCTATACCAAAGCTGCTGTAGTTTTCGCTTAAGTCGCGATCATGATCCCAAGTCACGATCATGAGTATACTAAAAGCAAGAAATAGAAAGTTTTGAAGGAAATTTCACGAGTACGATAGATAGTCGCAAATGCGAATAGGAAAAATAGATGAAAATCTTCTATTTGTCAAGAATTAAGATGAAATATTATGACGTATCACCTCCAAAATGATTATTTCATAATCTTTTCATATCTAGAATGAAATTTAGAAAATTGTATGGTATAGGAAATAAAACAAACAGATAAAAACTTTAGAACTTTCTTAACTTTCCCGGAACTTTGATCTTTAAAATGCACTTACATTCCCCGGAAATGGCACCAAAAACTTATTCGCCACTTTTCTACTAATAAGTTTAATTGTTTGTTCACAAGATTCGGCTATATATCAATGGTGCCAAAAACTTGTTCATGAAAAATATAGGTGTTGTCAGTACCTCTAATCAAATAGAAAAATGATGATAACTGCAAGTATATAGTTGCGATGTAGTTTTGAAAGATATTGATCCCACAGGGAAGGGCTAGCTCTAAATATCAACAAGGAAAATAAAATATAATAAAGTAATGTTTTAGGAAAGAAGGTTTAGAATGAAAAATGAGTAAATATAGGTATGAAAGATTAGAGAATCTAAATATATAGATTTTCCCTACGAAATAAGGATAGCAGAGAAAGAATGCAAGTTCAACAAAGTTGTTACGATTCACTAAACTAATCTAATAGACTCGGTTCTAAATACTCAGATGTCTAATTATTCACCGCAGAGCAACACATTAAATGACTTTTCTATATCTAGCGCAAATGAATTAAGACTATCATATAAACCTGGACAACATCAATAATATGCTTAGTACGGGGTCGCTCTCACATAGCCACATTTAGCAAGTTACCATTCCAAAAATGTTGGCTCACTAAACAAAGTTGTATCACATATCCAGTGATTATACATGATATTGTTAACCCCAAAATTACTCTTAAAATTAACTCCAACGCATATAACTTAATTAACATGAAAGACTTAACACGAAATACGCATTATGACACATACACATATCGTAAACTTCGAAATAGAAAGTATAAGTGAAAGCTAAAGTTGATCAAACTGTATCCATTCTTTGAATTTGTCAATTCCCGCAATTCCTGCATCTTCTTTGAATTCGATCTCGGCCCGTATAGAACCTCCACTAGGATGATATTCTTTGCGAATATCGAACAAATGAATATTGAAGAATGAAAATTTTTATTGATAAGTGATTTGCAAGTACACTTATAAAACAATCGCTCGAGAATATAGAGAAATCTAGTGATCGAAACAAGGATACAAATCACTTAAACATTTTCTCGCTAACACTTATGAATGTAGCTAACTCTCTATCTACACACTATACACTATCTTTCACCCCTTTCTTCTGCACACTATGTTGTACAAAATTTGTGAGGATTGGAACCCTATTTATACAGTTCGAAGGGTTGCGTCTATCCAAACAAAGAGTCGTGTCCATTGGTGAATGATTGCATCTCTTCATTATGATTGTTTGAGAAGCTTTGATTTAATCCACAATGGATAAGAACCTTTTCATGATTGGTTGACTCTTGATAAGTGTCTTTTCGTTGGTAGTTGATGGAGGTTGATGGTGGTTGATCATGCTTATCTGGCGGTTGGTAGTTAAGAGGATAATACTAGAAAACCGTCCAAGTCACAACCGTGATATATATGTCGCGACCATAAATCTTTGATTGGCAGACTTCTGTTCTAAAGAAGAACAAGTCACGATCGTGAATGATTATCACGACCGTGAATTGCATTTTTCTTCAGAATTCTCCTTGTAACTTCACCAATATTTGATAGCTTCGATCCTAAGCCAAATCTTTAAGTTCCACACATCTTTTTTCACCTTTTTCACTCTTTTTTCATTGAATTCCACTTTTGATCATTTTACTCCCAATTTTTACCTAGTATCTGCATTTCCATAAAAAACAACTACATAGCACGTGAAATCTTTTATATGAAGTATAAAAATGACTTAAACTATAGTGTTTAATGTATAAAATTAATATGATATTAAGTTTAATTATACACTTATCACCTTCATCGGCAACGGCACCAAAAACTTGTTGGCAAGATTTTGGCTATACTCGTTCCGAAAGGTTTATCCCTGGCAACGGTGCCAAAAACTTGTTCTCCACTTTTTTACTAATAGTGTAAAAGTTCTAAATATGAACAGGTGTTGTCAGTACTACTTATCAAATAGAAAAATGATGATAACTGCAAGTATACAATTGCGACGTAGTTTTAAAAGATATCGATCCCACAGGGATGGAATTCGGTTCTAAGAACCAACTAGAGTTAGGGAATGAAACAAATAAGATAAATTGTAAGGTTTGAATGATAAACTAATGAATATATAGATTTATGAACAGATTAGAGAAGATGTAAACTATATAGATTTTCCCTAAGAACAAGTATAGTGGAGAAAAACATGCAAAAATCATCAAGCATATTTCATACACTAGATTACTTTAACAAACACGGTTCTAGACATCCAAATATTTAATAATTCACCGTAGAGCAACACATGAAATGACACTTCTAAATCTAGGGTAAACGACTTATGAAACTTATAAAAACCTGGATAATAATAATATTATGCTTAGTACGGGTCACTCTCACATAGCCATATTTAGCAAGTTACCACTCCAAAAATGTTGGCTCACTAAACAGCGTTATAATCACAGATCCAGTGACTATACACAATCTTGTTAATCACGAAATCACTCTTGAAGTTAACTCAAAAGCATATAACTTGATTAATATAAATGACACAAGATGAAATACTCGTTATGATACATAGACATATCATAAACTTCGAAATAGAAAGTATAAGTAGAAAACAAAGTAAAGTTGTAAGGTATGCATGTGAAATCTAAAGTTGATCAAACCGTATCCACTCTTTAATGGGAGTTATCAATTCCTGCAATTCCTATGTCTACTTTGAAATTTAGTCTCGACTCGTACAGAACCTCCTCTAGGATGCTATTCTTTGTGAATATCGAACAAATGAATGTTGAAGAATAGAAACTTTTATTGATAAGTGCTTCGCAATTACACTCATATAATAATTGCTCGAATTTATGGAGAAATCTAGTGATCGAAATAAGAATCAAATCACTTATACATTTTTCTCACTAACACTTTGAACATAGTGAAATCTATACAATTTTTACTCTCTATCATACATGCACACTATCATTCATTGCCCAACTTGTATGTCTTTTTTCAAAAATGGTTGGATTGGGAGTCTATTTATAGAGTGTAAAGAGTTGCGTCTATCCAAACAAAAAGTCGTGTCCATTGGTGAAGGGTTGCATCACTTCAATGTGATTGGATGCAAGGTTTCATCTTCAATGGAAAGGCACCTTTTCGTGATTGGATTGCTTCCAAGAAGTGTCTTTTCGTCTGATAGTTGATGGTGGTTGATGTCGGTTGATAGTTCTTATCCGGTGGTTGAAAGTTGAGAAGAGTTTACCAAAAATGGTTACAAGTCGTGAATGGGATATACATGTCGCAATTGTGAATATTGGTTGGAAACTTTCTACTTGTGAAGAATGACAAGTAGCGACCACGAATGGGTGTCACGATCGTGACGTGTGTTTTTCTTCATAATTTTTCTTTGCAACTTTGCCAATCTTTAACAACTTTGATCCTAAGCCAATTCCTTGTGTTCCACACATCTTTTTGCACCTTTTTCGCTCTTTTTATATAGAATTCCATCTTTGAACATTTTACTCCCAAGATTGACCTAGTTTCTGCACTTGCATAAAAAAACAACTACATACCACGTGAAATCTTTTATATGAAGTATAAAGTGACTCTAAACCATATCATTTTAAAAGTAAAAATATCATGATAATAAGTGTAATTATACACTTATCACCCTCAGATCTGAAAGGATAGCTTATGATTTCGATTAGCCCCTCCCTAATGAACCTAATGCTAATAATGAGGCATGGGAAAAGCACAGAAAGGATAATGAAATAGCAGCATGCATAATGCTGGCAACCATGAATTCGGAGCTTCAGAAATAGCATGAGAGCATGCACTTATATACCATGATTCTCCATCTTCATGATCTCTTCTCAAAGCAGGTTAGATCCGAGAGATTTGATACATCAAAACTCTTATTCACAACGAAGATGCAGGCTGGCACTTTAACACCGCAACATGCTCTTAAACTTTTGGGTTCTATAGAGAAGCTGACTCGACTAGGTTTGCTGATGGATCATGAATTATGTGTGGATCTGGTTCTTGCTTCATTGACTGATATTTATTCATAATTTATGACTAATTTTTATAAGAACAAGATCGATCCCACACTGCCCGAGTTGGTCAACATGCTGAAAATGGTAGAGCCTAAGATTCAAAAGGATCCAAAGACTTTACTTCTAGTTGAGAAAACCAAGCCTTCCAAGGGTGGGTCCCGTTTTGGAAAGGGTCTGAGTGCCAAGCAGAAAATCGGTAAGAAGAAGAAAAAGTAAGAAATGAACTACAAATGTATGCTTCCGATGTGGCAAGGCCGACCATTGGAAGAAGGATTGCAAGGTTCAGATTTCTGAAGAGGGGAAGAAGAAGCCAAGTGAGGCATCTACTTCAAGTATGTTCATGATAGAGAGTTTCTCTACAGTTCCCTATGAGTCTACATGGGTATTGGATAATGGTTGTGGTACTCATATCTGTACTTTTGTGCAGGGGTTGCAAAATAGTAGGAGACTTGCAAAGAGGGAAATGGACCTAAGAGTAAATGGAGCACGGGTTGCTGCAATAGCTGTAGGAACATATAGCTTTTGTTTGCCTAGTGGTCTTGTTTTAGTTTTGAACAATTCCTATTATATTCCTATTATCACTAAGAATATTATTTCAGTTGCGTGTTTAGCAACATAGGGATTTGAGATTTTATTTTCTAATAATAATTATCATATTCGACATGATAATGTTCTATTGATGGCATTTATGTTGTAGATACTACAACTAAATTCTAAATACGAACATTGTTAAGAAATCGAGACTAGATAATGAGAAATCCTCATACTTATGGCATTGTGATATAGGCCATATAAATGAGACTCGCTTAACTAAGTTACATAAATGTGGTGACTCGGGTTAAATGGAATGGGAATCCTATGGGACGTGCGAACCTTGTTTAAAAGGAAAGATGACTAAGAAACCTTTTAAAGGAAAGGCTAGCATGCCACTGGTACCTTAGAAATAATACATTCTGATGTATATGGTCCAAATGAGTGTTAAAACACATGAGGGGTTTGTCTACTTCATAACCTTTATCGATGATTATTCGCAATATGGTTATCTGCACCTGATGAGGCCCAAGTTTGAATGTCTGAATGCAGACCACGTAATCCATCCAAAATAGCATCGACAACATCCTCATCACTAACCCAACTATGAATGGAAGTAAGACGTTTAACAATCAATTTTGCATGATGCATGAAGTTATTGACCAATTCGAAGGGAGACTTCACCGACGAGTGCAGTTGGTGTTTGAGCTCATGAGCTTGAGCTTTGGAACCACTTGAATAAGTTGTTCTGGTTTAGTCCAAACCTCTCGAGTCGTCTGTGTGCCTATAACTTGCGAGAGAAGAGATGGTGTGATGGAGTTGTAGATCCAAGAGAGGACATGTTGGTCCTGCTGAAACCATTGAGAGTGGGCTGGGTTCAGCTGGCTGTTCTCTAACTGATAAGTCAGGGATGTCTTAGTTCCGTCTACATGGAAAATTAATCCCGAGCCTTCAATCATGGTGCCAAGTATCGATTTCCATAAGAAGAAATTAGAGGAATGAAGTTTAATCAGCATTTGGTGGACAAAAGGAGTGGTTGTTGGAATTGTTGATGTGCCCTAGTTCTAAAGGCATTGGTTCATGTAGTGTCACATTATAAAGGCAATAATCTACTGCATTTATATCTTGTGATATAATATGAGTAGAGTATCCATTGATTGATAATCAAAATGTCCCGAGCCTGTTTTAATCATGGGAATGAATAAAATGAAAGACTTGTAAGTTGGATGATCTATAGCAATGTAGTTGCTATGCCACTTGGTAAAGTAGATCATGAACATGGGTACATGTTGGAAATATAGGGCTGGACCGGTCCACACAGCAAAGTCACATGGTCGTATGTCATAGACAATTTGTTGAGTAGGTCTCAATTATCCTCGGACTTGATTTCAACTTATTACTGATGTGGAATTGAGTGGTTGTAGTATATTACTAATGGGTCCTTAAATATTGGATTACATGTATGGGTATGCTCGGTATATTTCATGAGCACATTAGTAGTAGTGTTGAAGTGATAGAATTGCCATTCGATTTGATAAATCGAAATGAATCACCGACCACTTGATGAATAAAAGTGATAAGGATGTCCAATAAGTCGTTGACTTATTTTATCATTTTATTCTAGATTAAGAAATACGATGAATTGCATAAAAGGGGTGACAAGCACCATGCCTCTTGTTCATCATATTGATGTCAGGTGGCAAAGGATTTTATGAGATAACTACTGGGTTCAGTATCTTTAATAGACGGCTGTATTAAGTCCCAATTGGGGGCTGCATTTGTTTGCTAAAATCCGCTTACAATCTATGGGTGAATCCCATTCGCAACATATGGACAGACCGGAAAAGATCGTGCGCTTAGAACTACTGATATGAGATTTTTTGTACATGCAATGTTACAAGACTTGATGAAGAATCAATTATTAATTAATTGACATGTCAAGTCAATGTAATTGAATAATCTTACTCCAAGTAATTTAGTTAATGGTATAATATAATGTATTTTATGTTATTCATTAAAGTAAAATTAAGTTGATTAAATGCTTTCATATATGGTATTTTTTTAATTAATAATTAAATAAACTCAAATATTAAAAATTTTAATTGAATAAATTTAATCAATAAAATTGTCATGCTAAAATAATTAGTTAGCTATTTAAGTTAATTGAATTAATATATATATTGTGACATTAAATTTGATTAAATGTAAGGTTTTAATTTTGTTCAAGGGGTTAATTTGTAAATTATAAAATATGGCATTTCAATTTGTTTAAGGAATTAAATTAAGGGATTTAATTATTAAACTACAAATATAAAGGAACAAATTTATAATTAGAATTAATCTAAAACCTAATTAGTTAATTGGGATATAAAAACAAAATTAAAAACCAAAACCTAACCTAACTCTAATCTTCTAAAAAACGTGTACAGCCACCATAAAACAGATACACGTTTTCAGCCTTATGTGAATTGGGTTCTTGGAGTTTTCTCTGATCGTTCTTCTTCCACTCGGCTAGCATCGATCCTAGTTTGAGAGGAGTTCGTGCACGTGAGATTGGAGAGTTTTCTCTTGAGAGCTTTTACTGCAGATGTCTCTTAAAAAGATATTCCAAGTAAGTTTTATTTGTGAAATAAATTTTTTTAAACCCTATCAATGGTTCTTGAGAAGATCCTATTTGAATGCGAGAAAATTTTAACCGGTAATTCTGCTGACATGGTTATGTTTTCGATGACAACTCCCTTCAGTGGTGATAGTATTGGTGGAGGGAGAAAGTGTCGATGTAATGGCATTAGAAGAGGATGAGGATGTGGATGTGTTAGCCATGGTGCAAAATCGGAAAAGAGAGGGGCTGCAGTGACAGAGGCTGCAAAATAGGAAAAAAAAGGAGGGGCTGCCGTGATAGAGGCTCTAGAAAAGAAGTCGGCAGCAAGGAGATTACAGCTAGGTCATGGAATCGACCCCTGCTGCTGATACCAAGATAGAACAATTGTTTGGAACTTCTGTACTCAAAAGAGTCAGAGTTGTATTGTGTTATATAGTGCTAGGGTTACCTATCCAATTTACAATAATAACCTTAGTTAGATAATTACACTAAATAATTACATTAAATCAATATATATCCTATCATTTAAAACTTATTTAATCTTTTCAAATATTTAAATTTTACGCTATATTTTATCTCTATGCATGATTATTTTAGCAAAAATACCTTATAATTTATATTATAAATATAATTTTCTTGTTTTGGACATGTTCACGAGCCTGTTAATGAGCTTATTCGTGAGTATGTTCGCGAGTTGTTTATCGAGTATGTTCGCGAGCTTTCGACTCGAGTACCCCATTGTTCAAGCTCTGTTCGTTTATTAAAACAAACCTAAATTTTTGTTCACGATCAAGCTCGTTTATTAACAAGTCGAGCTCGAACGAACTTTAACCGAGTCGAACATCGAACTTCTCACAAGTAGCTATATTCATTTTCAACCATAGTAAGTTCTAATGTTATTTTAGATAATATATTGTGAAATTCAATATTTGAGATTTCAAAAATTGTATTTGAAATTAGAACTAGATCCCTTTCTAGAGGGGCGGGCATAGAACAGAATCAGAAGAGATGTATCTGCCTAAGCAAGTCAAATCTTTATAGATGTATCATTTCTAATACATTCGTGGAATAAGCTCGGACACATATATAAAATTAATTGTTTATTATATTATCTCTCAGTCAAATAAAACAAATTAGGTCTCTGGGAAAGAACCAACCAAAGTATTTCATAAATTTCATTAAAAACGACTCTCGTCTAGATTTTATTCAATCATTTTACATTTATTATTATTAATTTTAGTTATTTAAGAAACTGCGCTTGTATAAATAAACATTCAGCTTTAAATTTTACTTAACAAGTTAAAACATTTTGCCACAAATTTTTTTAACTTATTTACATGCAAGACCAGCTCCCTTAATCCATGAACTCGTATATTCCAATGTTATAAGTTACTTATAGTTTAGCAGTGACTAGTGAGATGCGATACTTGTCTACGATTTTACGTTTCACCACTAAATAATTTTTTCAATTCACTATAAGATTATAATAAAATGACAAATCATATTCCCTTAATTCTTGTAAACAACATCTCGAAACTTAATTGCAATAAACAAAAAAAGAATAGTTAAAATTTTAGCTATATTTTTGAATTTATGTACACAGCATTTTGTACGAATTAATATTCTGTAATCATAATGTAGAAAAGATACTAATATATGTCATGGGTAAGGTAAGGGAAAGTATTACTCCTAGAAATTAATATGCCGGTTAAGTCCAAGAACCAAACTGAAAATATAATAACAAAACAAAAGCATTACTCCTAGAAATTAATGTTGAACCTAATTAATATGATTCAAATCGAACTAAAATATTATGTTGAGTTTGCCCGATATAAGAAAAACAAACTCTTTAAGGCCAAAGTCCAAAACCCTATATAAAGCTTTCATTTTATTTTGTTTCTCATAAATTGATTAAAAAAAATTACTCAATGGAAAAGTAGAAAAAAGTTTTAATTATTTTATATATCTTTTATTATTATTATTATTATTATTATTATTATTATTATTATTATTATTATTATTATTCTTATTATTATTATTATTATTATTATTATTATTATAATTATTATTATTATAATTATTATTATAAGACATCGATCACCAAATTTTAATTTCTCATAATAAAATATAAACATTTATTTTTAAAAAAATATATATAATCATTTATCTCTACAGTTAAAAACTCCATTATTTCTCCTATAGCATGTATCAAAATTTCGTTTTTCCATTTTTCTTTTCTTCCTACTTGTAACTCCATAATCACTTATTAAATGCCTCCTTCACGAATTTTAGCTTGAAAGTTATTTCAAGTCTTCGCTGTCCTTCTGTTTTACGATAACATAATAATAGTGTGTTTGGTTCATATAAGATAAGAAAATTGAGAATGAACAAAGGGAAAAGAAAGGAATGAAAGGGAATGAACCCTTTCTGCAGCCAATCGACGCCAAGCACAAGTCCATCGGATCAGCAAAACAATCCAACCATGCTCGCCGTCCTCCTTGT
The DNA here is from genome assembly GCA_949673415.1 of Euphorbia schlechtendalii. Taxonomy (NCBI): domain Eukaryota; kingdom Viridiplantae; phylum Streptophyta; class Magnoliopsida; order Malpighiales; family Euphorbiaceae; genus Euphorbia; species Euphorbia schlechtendalii. The sequence goes on from CATIWQ010234335.1 coordinate 13,176, forward strand.
TCAGCTGGATTCCCCACCATTAAAACCTACCAACTCGCCAAAACCTGCTCCAGTAAGAATCTATTTTCACAACTTTCCAGCTTCCCACGATAGAGCAACCATGCAGAAAATTTTCTCTAACTTTGGAGTGATCGGTGATGTTTAGATAGCCTAGAAGAGGAATGCTAGGAACCAATGTTTTGGTTCTCTCCCTTGAAGGTTTGATACTGGTTGATCAAGCTCTATACCGATTGAATGCGACTGCGATTGGAAAATTCAGATTAAGAGCGTTTATTGCTAGGTTTGGTAAGCGCTCAGTTAACATTAACCCTCCAGCTAAGGCAGTCCAGTCAGGTTCACCTCCAAAACATACTTTCGCACCATCCCCAAGAGATTCTCATACGCGGATGTTGTTGCACCACTACAGAAATCGATCGAACTGAAATTAGCTAAGGAAGTAGAGAAATCTGATTCTTGTTTCGCTAAAGTGAGGAATCTTAATGTAATCTCGGACCTGTACTCGCTGTTTGGAGTCGGAATTTCACAATAAACTTTATTGCACCTGCAAGTGGTGATTTAGTGGTAGTCTCTTCCTTTCTGGAAGATCCATGGTGACGGGATTTTTGGAAGGAGATTGGTTACCTCTCCAAGATCTTATATCTGAGGTTTTCCCCTATTCGATGGACTTCGTTCCCTCAGAATTGTTATTCTATGTGGATTTCTTAGGAATCCCACCTGCCATTATCATGGAAAAGCTAGTGAAGGAGATCACGGGAATAATGTCAATTGACTATAACTTTAGCCGCTGGACCGCTTAGATGTGGTGTCTTGTATGAAGACCATCCCGCATGGATCAATCAACTCATCCATTAACTTATCCATCGGGGAAGTTACTGTTTGTATTGAAGCTCGCATCAGACAGCTCATAGCCTGTCTAAACTCTGATCATCTCGGGTCTCAATCCTCAGGTTCGACGATTGAATCGGGGGATAATAGATGGGAAGGTTTATCATCGGAAGCCAAGGATGAAGTTAGGTCGCTTATGGGATCGAAATCAAACGGCTTTGCACCTGCCTCTGCTGTCGCGGCTGTCTCAATACCCTCACAAATTAAGGATGCTATCCTTGACGACAGTTTCACTATCCCGAAATCTCGCCTTTCAACCCACCAATCATCATCTTACTCATCGGACCCAGACATTCAAAACATAAACCAGTTGTTTTTACAATGGCATTCTCTAAAGTCGAGCGAGGCTCTCCTGATTGTAGGGTTTGGGAAAAATCTCATACACAATTGTGTAGAGGTATATTCATTAATATATACTTGAGCTGATACAAGATTGGAAGTAATCTTTACAAAATAGAACTTTATACAAACTAGGAAAGTATTTAAAAGACTCCTAAACTAATTAGACTCTATTACCCCCCCCCCCCCCGCAAGTTGGGTGGGTTTAGGAAACACAGCCAACTTGTCTCTTAAGACTTGGAATTGGTGTCGAGACAAAGGTTTGGTTAATGCATCCACGATTTGATCCTCCGTGGAAATGTAACGAACGATGAGTGATCGAGC
>CATIWQ010234392.1:0-10800 GCA_949673415.1 Euphorbia schlechtendalii
TGTAGAAATATTCCTAAATACTTTTTGCAGAATTAAAGATTCTCGAAAAATGAAGTATAACAGTAAGTTGAGCCCGATTAATCAAGCATAAGCCACTGGACTTATACTGGTGACCAAATTTCAACATGCATAAAAAATTAACTAGGCATGAGCATTCTCCAACACAACTAAGTGCTAAGTTGAACAAGAGATCCAACCTGAATGGATAACCGAAAGCAAAAAAAATGAGATCAGACTAAACCATTTGATAAATAAAATGTGAATCATCAAAAAATAGCAGAATCTCAGCCAACAAAAATGACAAAGCTCTCTTTTTCTGTATTCTGCACCGTCAAAGTTCCTCTCATTATGTACTTTTGCTTCAATTACACATAATGTGGTAAAAGACCTCTAGATAATGGGGTTAAAGGATCAAGATGAACAGTTGGAGCAACATAACATGCTTGCATTTAATCACCAGTAATGACTACTATTGAAATTCTTATTATAGATGATTCTATAGCATCAATGTAAATTTAATGTAGATTTTCACATAGAGCCACAGATAATAATATTCGAATATAACCCATTTTCAATTTTAAATCATGTGACCGACCCCAATTGAACCATATTGAAAGAATAATAGACAAGTAAATAGTGTAAATAAAAATGCAAGCGAGGCACTATCAATTGTAGCACTATATATCACCACTGATTCACCAAAAAGTATTTAGGAATATCTCCGAGTTGGAACTCTCACTATGTAGCACTACAGTATTCACAGAGTTTTCTCCCAATGAATGACTTCTATGTTATACATAACGGTTGTTGTAACTCAGAAGGAGTGGTATAGATATACTAGCATTACAAAAAAAGTTAGCTGGGTAAGATGAGGTATTTAAGTGATTGATGAGGTAGGATTTGGGTATTAATGATTCCCATTTCCCATACTTTTGGGAATGTGATTTACACTCAGTACTCTTTTTACTTTTTAGTTCAAACCAAAAAGAAAAAATTAACACTACCATTTTCATTCCCACTTTTTAGTTGAATCAGCCAACAAGAAAGAGAATTCACCAATTTCCATTGTCACGCCAGGTGAATAATAGCCCAACTAAAAACCCCTATAGGAGAGGATTATTAGCTCTTGGTAGCATTATTCACCCAGGTGACAACAGTACTATCAGTACAATGACACATAACCCACGAACTTGAAGCAATACTTATACTCCGAAGAAAAGACAAATGAACAGGCAGACATGTGGGTGTTACCAAAGAATGCACAAAAAATACTTGATTAAATCTGGAGGATAGATAAAATTAGAGATCGTACTTTAGCTTCAATTTGCTCAGGAAGAATGTTGCAAATGGTATATCAACAAGAATACCTTCAAACATAGCCTGTTGAAAGAAGAACAACATTGTTAAAATAACAAATAACGAAGAGATATGAAACAATTAGATGAACGTCAAATGTAGAAGATCTGAGCCAACTAGTTCACAATCCAATTACATCAACTATGTATTACTTAAGAAAATAGATCCACAAAAAAATGAAGGGGAAGACAACGCTCCCAAGGAATTTGATAATTTAAAAATCTAAAAAGATAAGTAGGAGAGCAGCCAAGATCACAATTCACAAATGCAACTGAGCAATTTTGAGAAAACGTCCTGTTTTCCAAAATCCAAATGTCAAAACACGTGAAGCCTGAAGTAAGATACAGAAACCTTAAGTTTCACCAGCCTGAGGTCCTAAGACATAACATCAAAGAAAACACTTCTGACTTGTGGCAACCAGATAAGCAATTGCATGTTCAGTGTTTAGATGAGAATCATATTTGCAAGATAATTTCTTCCTTGATAAAAGTTGACAGTACAAAAAAGTGAACAAATGATGCCATAAGCAATTGCTAGGACCATTCAGACAAAAGGGCCTAAAATATGGCAAGTTTACTCAGACGATGACATGTGGCTAGCTGTCATGCGCTACTTATAGGGATGAGAGAAGGATCGCATATATAGTACTTCTGGAATCAACAGGAGAGGACTACGGGCGGTAGCGTGATACCAGTTTTCTTTTATAGGTTTTGGCTTCAAGGTTTCTCACTTTATCTACTGATCTTTTCGATGCTTATATGCCTTTTCTTTAGTTATTGCTCTCTCCTGTCCTGTTTGGCGAGAATTTCAATGAGCAAGTAAGCCTAAAGCGGCCATCTATACTGTATGAGGCACCTCATGCCTTGGGCAATTTGGGAATGTAGCGCCTCAAGGAGGCCTAGCACTTTTAACAACACTTACTGAAATGTACGTCATCTAAGTTGAATCTAATTTTGCTCAAGAAAGTACATACCATTATCAACCCAAAATGATAGGCAAATCATAGTCAAACACGAGTTTGAAATTGGCTAAGAAGGAAAGCAAATGGCAACAAATTGTGGATAATTTGGTATGTCTCCACTGATAACTTCTTCATGGAGAACTCGTATACAAGCACATGCATCAAAACAAAAGCTTATACAGCATAAGTTAAACACATACTCTTCCAAATAAAATGGGCAACAATTTTGAAGTCCATGCTTCATATACTATCCAACTATTAAATGATATAATTAAGTGTTCAAAAAAGCATTTATATTTAGCCATCGTTCAGAAAAGAAATGGTGATAAAAGAGAGCAGATCAACATCAGGCAAAGAGGGTTCTAGAGTCCAATGTAGACTTATAATGGGTTGTTTCTATAAGAGTTCCTATTCCTGTTTTCTTCAATACTTGTATCCCTAATTCTTAGTAATCAGATTCACTGTAAAATGCTACACTGTAAAACCATGTGTTATGCTGTCTCAAGTAGGAACAATATACAATGAATGGTTCATGTAAAAAATTGTGCGCTCTGAAGAACTAATATAAGACTAAAATAGAGAAAGCAGGCAGTATTTCTCCAAGCTCCAATGATCAGAATTACTAATGTTATGTCAAACCACCAAGATAATCTTGGAGGAAAAAAGAGTTAAAAACCTTTGCAAGAAGGGTTCCAAGAAAATGGAAAAATTGAAGATGTTGTTCGTGTATCATTCCTGAACCAGGATTCGGGTAGAGTAGGTGATCTGCTGTCTCCTGAAAGCATACAGTAAAAAAAAGTAAATATAAGATGTCAAGCAATCAGTGAACTGTAGCATTCAAAATGCTCATTACCAGACTGTTTTACTTATTTTGAAAGAAAAAAATATTCATTTCTATTTAATATGGTTAACAACAGAATTAGAACACTAAATGCAACTCAAATATGACTCAATGGTGGTAGATAAAAACAGATGTATAAGAACATGTACTGCAGACCTTAAATAACCCATATTGCACATCAAATACTGCTCGAATGATGTTCTCCATGAAATCCTTAAAAATTCCACCACCATCAATGCCAGCCTCCTCAACTCCAAACTCATTCACAAATGATACACGAATCTGTAAGTAGGAAGAACCATAATTAAATAGTAAATATGGAATAGTCAAATAAATGCATAGCCCAAATAACTTACCAATCCCCGGAGATCTTCTTCGGACAACGCACTCATCTGACTATATGCATCTTCCAAAATATGATCCCGTCGTATTCTAAATCTGTTCCGTGTAAATACACCTTGGGGTCCCTGTCTTTGCCTGGCTGCCAACAATTGTGACTGGAAAGAAAAATATGACACATCACACAGAAATTAAAATCGGATTCATATCAGGTAGAAATAATGGGCATCTGATTAAATCGGTCACATAAAAAAGCATATTGGGTTCATGGAAAGAAAGACTTCATAAATTCATAACTTTTAGTTCCATTTCTTTTGTGATATTACAGGGAAAAACATTCTGAACACTCACATTGAAAATTTTAACCCTACTAGTAAATGGCACTAAAAAAGGAGCCCGCTTCATTATCTCATTTGCCTTGGTGCCATCTATTACAGCCTGGAAAGAAAAATGTTAATTGTTAAAAAGGAAACACAGTAACAGAATACCATAATTCCAGAAATTCAGGGATGCTTACTTGAGAAATAAAAAAGTCATCAACACCATCAGCATGAAAGTCACTTGGTAGTACAAATTGTCGCCTATTGTTCCAATCTTGCAACTAAAACAACATTTATTTAGGATATCAGAAAAAAATGAGCATATTATCTCCTGGAAAATGAGAATAGACAATCTACTGAAACCATATATGATATCCCATCTGAACAATCCGGGCTCATTAGGTTTGCATATAAATGACCAAAATGTAAGACTATTTGAATACAATGATCAATCGCCAGGATTTGCTCTTTAGAATTTTGAAATTCAGAAATTACCTGAGATAGTAATTCAGAAGCCACAACGGTGACTTTGTGCTTGATAGAATCAAATGGATTCCGCTTATGAGCAGAGGTATATATGACAGATTTCACCACATTGTTAGATGCCATAGGATTTACCCATAAGAGCTGCCATAAAGCCTAGAAAAAAATGAGAATAGACAATCCTGGCGATTACTATGAGCCATGTTACATGTAAAAATGTTGCACACAAGTTCCAACAACCTTTAAAATTAAAAATATACAATTCACACTACCCCTTCTAACGTCATTGAAGTACAACTCATCAATTAACTTACCTGTCTCAGAATGATAATTAATAATCGAATATCTTTTAACGATAGTGGCTTCTCCTGTTCATAAAATTCCTCATTATCAACTATCATAAGCATGTGCCTGTTGAACGATGGAAGATTGAAATAAAAATATCACTTTCTTCATATATAGAAAAGAGTGCCAGGTTGGATAGAAAAAAAATATCACAAATAGAAATATCATGCCTACATATGTAAATATGAAAGAAAATATGCAGGAAAAAAATCAGGAATGGATAGGCAAATCAAATATAACAAACAGAACGAACACTCACTTGTAAATGGGACAGAAAACAGCAAGAGGCAATAACCAACCAGGCACATCAGCAGGGAGATGTGAAAACTGCTCAGGTAATGACAACCATTTCTGCTTTTCATGACACCGCTTCATAAAGTTCCAAACAACTCGTACTAAATCAGTTCTATAAGCAAGTACAGTCATGATTCGCTCAAGAGGTAAAGTGTTAAAAGCAACATGCAGAAAAGCACATGCAGCACCAATAGCAGTAGCCTCTTTTGCATCTTGTTCAAAGTGGGAACCAGTATGGAGTGTAATTCCTCCAAACAAAACATTTGTCTACAAAAACGAAAATTCAACATTACTGGTAAGTGTGCTTAGACATTTAACTATAGAAATAAGCCAACATTTAACAGATAAAAAACTGTCAAGTCATGATACCAATTGTAGAAGAAAACGTGAATCTATTGCATTGGTTATCTGTTGTTCCAAATCACTATTCAAAACTATTTCCATTTCATCAGCATGAGAAACATCTTCCTCGCCAGTGGAACCTGAGGAACGGCAATCATATACATTCATCAGCATCAATCAAGCAGATCAAAAGATAAAAATAAAAGCTAGCTTAACCAAACAAACTGTCTATGTGTTTAAGAACGTACTGTCTTTAGTTTCCCGACTTGATTTTATGGGAGGAAGTGTCTCCAAAAGGAAAGTTGTGACAGACGCAAGGTCTAGGGCCTATGTGGAAACAATTAGGAGAACGCAAATTAGATGCAAAACCCAAAAAGTTACAGCGCTGTACTAACAAACAAAGCAACTTGAAAAAAGAATGAAATAAAAAACAATATCAAGCAGCCTACACCAAACATGGAAAACATGGAAATATCATTCAAGGAAACACGGATATGTTATGATCAGATAAAGTTCATATTTGCTATAAAATATGAACATATACTCCCACATATATATGCGTGCACAGAAACATGCATTGGCATTCATAAAATCTTACCATCTCAAATGAACAATCAGGCAGAGATAAAGAAACTCCTGCAGTTTCTAACATATTTCCTAGGAGACAGGCATGACCTGGACACTCTGCTGAAACATCATTTGGCAAAACTCTTGCACTGCCCTGCACACAAAGTGCCATCTGATGAACATAATGTTGGCTCAACTCCCGCGTTGCAAAAACCTGAGTAAAAGTAACACTAATGTATAACTCCAAGTAAAAAGATTGAGGAACATAAAACAAACATCCACACAAAACACAACAGAAAATATGAAGACAAACCTCTTTTAAACTCGGAAACAGCCGCCACAAGAAAGGAATTGTCAGCATTTGAGAAGAGAAACTCCATTGAGGATCAATATGTGATTGCGGGCAAACACAAGGCTTCTGACCAATGTGAAAAATCATAAGAGAGAGCATGCGCTCCAGTGAAGATACTCTTTCAATGGAACCGCTTGCCTTCGTATTTTCCTGCACATTAGTGAGAGGAACAATAAGTCCACAAAAGGGCAATAGAGTTTACCACATTGGCAGATTGACATGTGCATCTCATTCCAACTTCAATGGCTACAAAAGCTAATCTCACAAGTTCTATTGAAATCATAACAAGATTAATATTAATATCATCACAAGAGAAAATTCAAGGGGGAAATATGGAAAGCATATTAAAAGTCTGGTTCAAATAGTTCCGCAATCTATACATTGCATTCTTTTTAGCTATATTAATTAAATTTACTTTAATATGTATCTCATTATTGCTTTTATTCTCCAATTATTATTCCAATGATATAACAGAAGTGTAACCTTGCCTCAACACTACTAACTATCTTCCTCACTAAAAAAACATTTGGAAACTGCCCTCGTGCAACAGAAATAGACATCTAAAAGGCTAACAACCTTAGGAATATGTAAAAATAATTCTCCAATAACTTCCATATTTAATCATTGGTCGCCTTGAAACAAAGAAAAATATTAGAAAAGACAAGGGCTATAAAAAAATCTAGGCTGTCCCAAAATCATTATTCAAATAGAAAACTAATATAAAACTTATACATTGCAAGAGAATCAAAATTAAACTATTTCAGAAGGAATGAACAACAGATACAGCAAAGATTATTTTAAAGCAGACCATAACAATGCTCGAGTATGCAAGCATTGAAGGGAAATTATGTAAGACACTAATAATTTCAGATAAGCAAACACTTCCTTTGAGTGACATACTTGTTTGTCAAAAATCTTCACTCTTCAGTAATTTGACCAAGTACGCGTCGTACATCAGACAGTTCAAAAGTCTGAGTTGCATCTCATACTTAAGAATAGATTTGTGTAAGACGTCATTTTACAAAAAGAAGATGAATTTATGGTGCATATTATACATAAAGTGACTTTGACCAGAAAGAAAACAAGAACTAAGAGCAAGAAATTTCTACATGAATAAAATGGATACCTTTCCCACAAGAACAATTTCTCTAAACTGCACAAAAGCATTTCTTTGCAAGAGATAGCCAACAATTTTACATGACCATGGAAGTTTTTGATCTATTAACAGAACTACAACTTCCAGCAAGACAACAGCTGGCTCACTAGATTCCCATGGCGTCATCAAAAGCTGATCCTTCAATTGTTCTCTGCTCCAAAATAAAACACCATATAAGAAACAATTGCATCACACAGCTACTTGAGTAGAAAAAAAAAAGAAGCGTTCATGACTCAGAAAGATTTCATATATTTAAGCACATCCACATTACGAACCTCAGAGTCACATACAACAAGAGAAGTGCGGGCCATAAGCTATGGACAAAATGTCAAATGCAGTCATGCAAAATAAATAGAACAGGAACAATTGAAGGGGATAAAAGCAAAAGATCCTGTAAAATTGCAAAATGCAAGTCCACTAACAAGAAAGGAAATGTACAATTCCATTTGCTCAAGAATTCCCAGAAACAGAACATTGGCACCCAAACAATAAATGCAAAAAATAACTCTTCACTAGGTATAGACTCAACATAAATACCTGATGAGGCTGCTACTATGCCAAAATAAGTTGTTTAACACTGGCTATCAGCCAAATTAGCAGATGTCTTGACCAACAATTATATGAGGCTGACTTTTTACATTACGTTGTATGGTTCGGCCACAGAATATCTACATATAGTTTTGACCAAAATCAACGCTTCCAGTGAGGTTCAAAGCTCAAAAATGTCAAGCTGGTTATTTCCCAAGAAAACTACTTCACCGTTAAAACATTAATACGACTTTGAAAGTTTCAAGCTAACAAATTGATACTATCATATCCTCAAATCTATAAAATATACCAAGTACGTATGTTTCTCCCCAACCCACAGCTCTTTACAGTTTACAAAGACAACCCCAACACCTAAATGGTATTTCACCCTACAAGTACTTGAAGGTGTTGAAATTTAGTAATGTCTTTATGTCTTTTATGAAGTTCAATTTGTTTATTAATCCCACCAATGTACCAATATGATATTTGCACAATGCTTGGCTCATGCAACATCTTTCATAATCAAATCAATAAAATATCTTCTAAACTGAAATAAGATGCAGCACTAGCAGCACAACAAGAGAGTACATGCATATTCTCATTAATTGAGAATACCTATAAGGAAAATAGATATCATTAGTATTCCAAAACAAATGCCTAAATTATTAGAAAAAATATGTCCTTACCTAGCACCTAGCAACTTAACTTGAAACAGGACCAATAGGTCAGATCCTTTCATATGATAAGGATTGACCACATAATCAGTAAAACTTGAGCACACAAATAAAAATCAGATTTAGGACATTAAAGTTCAAAATTTTTAAGAGATATCAAACAGAGTCTCGTTGGAACAAACCTATTATGATATACAGCCTGAATACAACAGAGTGAAAGCTGTTTCACCCTAAAGTCCACCAAAGCACAATTATTCAGATAATCCCCACCACCGAACAAACCAACGATATCCCCTGTAGCATAACGACAACTATTTTATATGGATAAAAAATATTCTCAGCAGCAAAGCATGGCCAGCCACATGAAACGTAAATATAGAATAAGTAGGGGACTTTGGAGATGTACAACTTTTATCCTGTTTCTAACCAAAATCAAGTCCATAAAACAAGGGAGAGAAAGGAGCTGAAAACTGCATTTCTAATGCTACAATGTCTTTGCCTATTCTTGCTGCTAACAAGATAACCAACATTTATAAATGCTCAACCATTTGGAGACAAACTATAAAATGTCATTATTGTTGGAAATAATCTCGTGCAGACCTGGTCAAAAGCAGTTAGTGGAAGCTGATTCTGTGGAATCAGTTAGTTCAAATAATTGCAGATTTTGTGCAACGTTAGTTTTGTGTTTAGTTATTTTGGTTATAAATAGCTGTTTTTAGATTGATTGTTAACACCTCAGAAATTCAGTTCAATAAAATAACTTCAGTTTCATCCCATTCTCTCTGTCCATCTCTATTTTCAGTTAATAAAATAGAGAGTAATCTGAGTTTTATATTCCTGGTTCTATCAAGGGTATCTTTTTGGAACGATAACTGAACCTCAAATCAATCACTAGCCTCCTTGTTCCCTGACCTATTTTTAATGTGCAACATGAAAGCATGTAACATTGAAAGGGGCTGCTACTTCCTCTCCTTAAACGGAATTCACTCTAGGCCTTTTTAGAAGTGTTCCTTACAATTTTCACTTAGAAATCGATGTGGGCATCTCTGTTGTTGGATTACCAACACAAACCCGAGCCTATTTCAGCCACAAGTAGTCATCTTCGTTGCGGACAGCCAACGTCAATAGCCAGTCTCCGTCGTGGACAGCCAACGCCAACAGCCCACCATCAGCCCTCCGGACAGCCATCACCAAATCAATTTAAAATCAGCTGCAGATATATTTGCTTGGGGATTTGGCAACCACCTAAAATACTTAACAACTTCATTTGGCAATAAGTTCAACGATTCTCCAAGATGGCTGAAACCAGCAACCAACTTTAACACCATTTGGAGAGCCTGTCTCTTACCGAAAATCAAATTTTTTGGTTGGCTTGTGTTTCATGGTCGGCTGCCAAAATGTCCATTTCCACTCTCTCGCAGATGTAACTCAATCCCGGACATAATTTACCCCTTTTGCACCAAAACCGAGGACCTCGACCACGTTTTGCTGCATTGCCACAAAAGTGCTCATGTTTGGCAACAATTTTTGTCGTGGCTGAACATCCCAACTCCATTTTCGCCGACGTTGCTGAATTTTTAGAAGTTTGGCAATCATTCTTTCGGCAAGGCTCCAACCATGACTTTGGGACTTCTCTGTAGTTTATTATTACATGGCTACTTTGAAAGAGAAGAAATCATTTCGTATTCGAGGATGTCTTGGACCCGGAGGATATTTTCATCAAAAGTATTCATTTATGCTGGTTTATTTTCCACTGTAATACTAGATTCAAACTTTACTTGTAATTTAACTTTGTAATGCTGGGGTGTTTCACTTTTTGTGACACGCTCCTTTTAATAAAATGATGAGCGGATGTTTTGTAGGTTAGTGTCTCACATCAATCTAATTGAGAGTGGTGTCGTCTAAAAGTCAATACAACTTTTTTTTTTGTTTTTGGCATTCTCCTTTATTTGGCTCTGTTTTATTTTATTATTATTTTATCTGATAGCTGAATTTAATATTTCATGTTGTCCTTTTTTTGTTTTCTTGTGTAGCTTCATCATTTAGTTCGACAATTTCAACTCAACTCAAAAAAAGGTAAGCCATGCTAACATTTGTTAAGGCCTTTGACATTTTCAACTCAACTCAGAAAAAGGTAAGCCGTACTATTTTTTGTTATTGTAAATTAAGTTGTACTTTTTAAGAACTTGATTCAACTAGATAAGATTATCTATCTGATTAGTAGTAGTGTAGTTAAAAATTA
>CATIWQ010234394.1:0-26960 GCA_949673415.1 Euphorbia schlechtendalii
GTACATGCATTTAATATAAGGTCTTTATTTAAACACACATTTCCTACTATTTTCATCGATATTTTGATAGCCCCTTTATTTGAATTCGAGAAACATGATTGAACCATTTTTTCCTTAGTAGGTAGCCACAATAGACAGCCATGGTTAGAACCTATCCATTTGCATTCCATTCGATTGCTAGACCATTTGAGTTCTCTTTCTTGAGACGTGCATACCCAATTGTACGACTCCTCAAATATATCTCAAATTTGAAATTAGCTCTAATGATATAGACAACTAACCCAGTTTCGTTAAGGCTTTAACCCTATCTAATCTCATGGACATGCTAAGGGAAAGCATGTTGTAAATGTTCTTACATCAATTAATAAGGTTCATATTATGATAGGAAGACTATTTACTGCCTTAATATTATAAGAAGAATTTTGTTGGTGTAGTTGGTCTAGGACTTAACAATGGATATGATTATGATAATAATAATAATAATTTCGAGCTTGTTTGAATTATTAATCTAAGGGATCATGCTCAAAATTGGTACATCATAATCATTCTATTATGCCAAGAATTCACATAACATGTAAAATAAACAAAGTCCATGTTACACCTTTGTCTATAAGTTTTAATTTAACAACTTAAACTACAGTTGTAAAATAATATGCGGGATCCAATTCCCATACTAGAAATCAACTAAGTCATAAAAGTCCTTTTAGCACACTTGAACCTAATACTGATGGAGATTTTTAGGTAGGAGAGGCCCCCATAAAGTAAATGACCAAACAAGTCCAATCATTACCAAAATAATTGTGGGCACTTTGATTCGTTATACCGTGGATAATTATGATTTAAATATTTCGTTCTTTTAATTAAATGAAGTACTATGACCCTCAATTTAAAGCATTTACATGTGTAGTAAAACATTGTAAATATATGATAATCACCTAGACTAAGTTTGAGTAAAATCATAATCTAGTTATCACAACATTTTCTACAACAAGAATTGAAGCCTAAGTCATGCACAACATACTTAATTAATTCATTAAAAGCATAGTTTAGTATATTATAATCAATCACCCATAGCATAAGGTAGGCTCTAATACCATTGATGTTTAATCTAGATAGGTAATGAACATGCGAAATACTATGATGGAATTTAAAAACAAAAAATTAATCTAAAAAGAACTCCTAAGAATAGCTTGATTGGTATAATCTTAATTGAAACATTCCATAGATGCATTAGGTTTATAAAACTTTTTAAAAGAGACCTAGCATCTAAGTATAGAGCATTACCAGTTGATGCGTGCCTTCCCTTGATGTGGTAGAGTGATCCCTTTAAATAATCAAACAGAGCTCTCTTAGCACTAGCTTTTAAACTAGAACAACCTCTATGAGTAGTCTACACAACCCCACTAACCAAAACCTCACAAGGAGGGAGAACTTGCCAGTTAACAAGGGGCTGCTAGACCAATCGTAGATCAACCCGAAAATAACTATGAAGGCTATTTTCCAAAATAAGAATAATCCTTCAAAAGAAATCTCAAAAATACTAGGGAAACTCAGGGAGGATCTCAATATGGTAAGCAAGAAAAAGGAGTTAAATTCAGAAGGAAGGCTGAATTGATGCGAATAGAAAAGGAGGAATTGGGCTAATATTTATAGGAGTAAGGGGAGCAAAATCTCTCCCCTTTCAGCAATGGGGCATGGAAAATTCCCCATCCCACATGTGGGACTCTATGAGGAGTCCCAAGCTCAGCGGGTTAACTCTCGCACACAGCCCTTAAGGGAAGCCCATGTGGGCTTCCCTTGCCCTACAAGCCTTGCTTTCGGGTTGCTGGTGGGCTTACACTTCAGGACCATGTAAAAGCTGCCAAATAGAGCTAGGGCATGCTGATAGCCCATAAGCATTTTTTAGTGCTTGTGTGGCTACCACATAGGCCCCCTTCTAATGAACAACACGTGTTCGCAGGATCCACTCGTAATGGGAAAAATTCCGTTGCACCACCTTTTGCATTTTTTGATTTCCTCTTTCAAACTATTATCTGGTCTGACCATTTACTAGTCAATCCAAAACAACTCGACAATCCTTTTATTCTCGGAATAGACCCCATTTATGAGTTTTTTATTTGGTATAGTGAAGGTCCAATGTGTGTGAAGTCATAGGATCTTGAAGTATAGAGCTACTAGATGTTGACCTAAACTTGGCTTCCCATCTAAGAACCTTTAGGCTTAGTGTTCCTGATCGATATGGAACCCGATGACTTTAGAAGATCAAATGGGCTTTCTAGCAAAGGTGTATGATCCTCCGATACTTGAAACGTTATGTGCTTGTGACTTGATTCGATTTTGCAATAGTAACCAGTACAATACACTCCTTCCATCATGTTAAGTACCATTTAGTTTACTAAGCTTAGATAAAGTGTTAGCTCATGTAATAGACGTAGCTATCCCAGAGTTAGACTTGTTCATGAAGAACGCCACTCGCCTTTATGTAGTAAGATTGACTAGAAACCCTATCTATTAATCTCCTACTCTACTAAGAGGTCTATGAGTGTGTCACTTCAATAAGAGGCCTTAAGATATAACTCCCGTTATATCACTATATAAAGAGTGAAAAATCTCATCTTGAGTACTCAGCTTACAAATGAACAATCATTACTTTACTTGTAATCATCTATGTCATCCTAGTAACAGGGTACACATGAGTATGACCCTAATTTTATAGCAACTTCTACATAAGGTTACTAGTATCTGAGGTTGAGGATACTCATATTGCTACTACAATAAGACATGACACCAACACATGGATATAATTATTTTCGAGTGCCTATCTTTTAATGGTCTCTAATGTATCACCCGAATACATTCATGTGTTAACTCAAGGTACCACCTTTAGCTCGTGAGATCAATTACTTGGATCAAATCCAAGGAGTAAGCCTACACATGCTAGTCTATTCGCTTCATTGATGTCTAGTCTCAATGAAATTATGTATAGAGATATTTAGACTTTTCCATAATTACACATGTGTGCAGTTCTCACTCCACATAGCTCCCATTATGTCCTTGCACTTTCACGCAATGAAATAGTCACAAACTTTGTCTTTAATATCAACATACACACACACACACATAATACAACATATATAATACCAATGAGATACATAATTAGAGAAGATCATCGATATATAACAATAAGGCCTTATTATTGATAAATAATAATCCAAAACTATTTATACATAAGTGACTAATAGAGATATATCTCCCTAATTGCATCTAGGGTATACATCATGTCTAACACAGGGCCCCTACAATCCATGTTTGATATTACATGCAATGCATGGAGGCTGTCAATGCCATAGATGCTATGATGTGCAAGTTATTTACCACTATGCTAGCAGCACTAGTAATGAACTAGTTTGATACTCTAAAACTAGGATCAATCAAGAACTTTGACAGCCTCACTGAGATTTTCATCATGTACTTCATCATATCCGTTCTCCCAAAGACGATGATGCAAGACTTGTAGATGGTCCACCAGAAGCCTAAGGAATCACTAGAGGAATTTGTGGAGAGATTCCAGAAAGCCTCATTGAATATCCCTAACTTTAACATCAACATGGAGATTGATGCATTGATTGAAAAACGCAGGAGCAAAAAGCTAACCAAGGAACTCACCATAGGCATGATTAATGCAAGCTCGTCGACATCGACTAGGGAGATCTTTTGTTGGGCCACGATGTCGAAGGCATGGCAGTAGTTGTGGTGCTCATCTAGCTAGTCCAATCGAGTATCCCGAACCTTAGCCTTCTACCTTGTAGTATAGCAATCAAGCTTGGCTTGTAACTCTTTGAGGGGTGCAGCCTTACCGTTATATTATTCATACTAAAACTTCAAGCCTTACTTAGCATGTACCTTATCTAATAGCTCCACCTTCAACCTTTCTTGTATCTCCTTGGCTTGGGCCTTCATCACCTCTATGTCGTGATGCTCCCTATCCCACACATTTTAAGGAGAAGGTTTTCGTGCTCCTCGTTGAACTTAGCAAAAATCTAGTAGGTGTCCTTGAGCTCGTATTCCTTCACCTCCATCAGCACCTTAAGCTTCGTTGCGATCTTGTCAACGAACTTGAAGGGGTCCAGAGCCTTCTCTACTTTAACTAGGAGGTGGACTTAGCCGCGGTATAAGCCTTGATGAGGTTATCTTGAGATAACTCCAAGGATCGGCCCTCCTTGTTGGAGAGAGAGAAGAGATAGAAGCGAACCATAAGTTAGTAAAAAAAGGGGCACAAAAAAAGAAAGTTAAAACAAAGATGAAAGGATTAGGGTTACTAAGGTGGTGGCCCCTCAAAGGCAAACACTGATCTCCCCAATGCTGATATCATTATACTTACTTGCTTGCTTGGGAGATCCACATAGTGAGTAAGGTCACAAAGCTCCTCAAGGTGCGTAACCTCCACATCCTCCTCACAAGAAGGGTGCCAAAGCTACAACATAACGATTAAGTTAGATAATCACAACAAGTGAGAATATTACAAGTTTGAAGATTAACTACGTACCAAAGGGTGGTTGCATTTCACGAAGCGGATAAGCTACTCATAGATGAAGCCCGCAGTGGAAGACTTCTTTTGAGGGGGGAGTGGCAATCTTATCTTCTTATTTCCTTTTGTTTCCTTTTTCAATCACAAGGGCCCCCTATGAGTGCACCATTGAGTGTGGAGGCATTTTCTTTGGCGAAGCCACTCCTTTCCTACAATCGGTTACCGTCAGCCCGCCTAGGACTGGGGAAGAAGTTGTGAGTTAGAGAGTCGAATCCCCCATGACAAGAACCAACCCTAGGGATGCCTGGACAATCCCCTCTATAACAATTTTCCATTCCCATGACTCTTGGAAGGAGGAGGCAGCGATGAGGCGATCCCTTGGGAAAGAACAACGCCTTGGCGGAAGTAGTTCCATAACTTCCTCCAACGAACCCTAAGCGGCCACTAGACACCAAGCCCTAACCTTGGGCTTTTTGGGCCTTTTCATCTCATCCCACTTATAGAAGGGTAGGGTGAAATTTAGAACGACCCATACTTACATAAAGAATAAAAATAAATTAGTGCTGGTAAAATCATACTATTTTATGGAATACATTGTGTATATTCATATGCATCGCTGCCTCGGTGGAAGAAGACCTCGGTACGTACTTAGAGAAGATACGCGTTGACCTTCCAATAAATCTAGGGTTGGATCCCCCTTATAACCTCAATCTCCCTTAGGTCCTCGAGAGAGAGGTCCTTCATTTCTCTCTAGGATGAGGGGTCACTAGGAGTCAAGTTCCACTTGGTGTGGAAGGGAAATTATTCATCTATGTAAAGCCCTTCCTTCCCCTATTCAATCAAGGACAGATGCGGGTGGATCCAAAACTATTGATCCTTGAAGTTCTTAACACTCTCCTTCTTCTTGATCAAGAGAGTCTAGGGGGAGCTAACAATCTACTAGTATACAAGCCCCTATGGTGATGATTATGCGGCTTAAAGGATTGCCAAAAGATATTCCCCAGAAGAACGAAGCTTTAATCATTGCAGATCTTGATAAGGGCGGTCAAAGTTAGCATCGAGTTAGGGTAAAGCTGCCCTAAGCGAAGAGAAAATTCCTAGAGGACATCCACGACACCAACATCCAAGGAAAAGAGAAAGCCCAATATATCTAACGGGAAAAAATTAGAGTGTACCCAATGTGTGGCAGGTTTGTCATCCTATGGCATTCTGTCAACATGCATGCTTTGATGCTAGGGAGAAGCCTCATCAAGGCAAAGGCATTTATAGTATCCTTTTGAGAAATGGTTGATGGCTACATGCAGTTTTTCTCATCCTCAATATTAAGCAATGGGAAGTTTTTCAACTTCAACTTGGGCCCTTGAAGTTGAGCCTTGTCCCAAACAAGATGGCTCGGAAGTGGTTTCATTAAGGATAATTGCACAAGAGTAGTTGTATGTTAACTTGAGGCTTCGGTATCATAGGGAGCACATCTAGCCATCTCACTATTTAAATGTCGATGAGTTCTTGGGATTATTTCACAATAATTGGTAAACTTTGGAACTAATTGTAAGATATTGAAAATGAATTAGAGGTTGCCAAAAAGTTGATGGAGGATTCGCTACAAATCACCTAAAAAGAGAGAGCAAGATATAGTCAGGAATTGCAAAGTGTGAAAATGAAGAAAATAATGCTCCTTTTATAGGATTGAAGGGGGGGGTGTGAATTCAATCATTGCATTTGTTCCGAATTTCTAAGCGTTACTTCTATTTGAAGAGTCTCATCCCTTTAACTCCAAGCCTATAAGGTTACCATTGGTCGCTCGCACGTGTATCACATTACCTTCAGCCCTAAAGAGCCTCACCTTGATTAGGGGGGACAACCAAATATAGATGCCAAGAAATGAAGCATCGAACCTACTAGTTGGATCGAGCCCCTCCAAGTAACTACCTTAGATGCTTAGAGGAGAAAGGGCCATGTCACTTTGTGAGCCTTAGACCTCGACCATGTGAAGATTTGCATAAATAGTGGCATTATTTTACATGAAACTCAAAGACCGTTAGGAGCCAAACACTAGGTGGAGAAGGTGCCACGTCATTGGTTTCAGTCCAAGGCTTTGGCCACGCTAAATTAGGCCTTTATCAAAGTGAACTAGTATGATAGATTAATGATTGGATGCGCGCTTCCAGTTCCAAGCGATAAACAAACAAGATTGGCAGGTGGGCCCCACTCTACCACGTGTACACCAAAACCCTATATAAACCCCAAAACTCTCACACTAAAACCCTATATAAACCCCTAATCTCCCAGCCAAGCATATTTTGTAGGTTAACAGAATCCCACCCGGAAGTTGGAATCTTGTTGAACATATTATTTTTGACATCAATTACAATTACAAATATATATATACATATAATTTCTCAGAATCATATCATTGTCAGATTATTAAGGACCGAAACTCATTCTACCTGAGTCCGTATTATTGATGGTTACTATTGTAAAAATATTAAATCCATTTATGTCTCAAAGGGACCTCCATATGTTTTTATCTTAATGCTAGAGTAGAAATCTTTTGATTTAGTATCTTGGGGACACTTAACCATATGTATCTCTCTTTATATACTCATTAAATTCGAATCTCATAAATCCCTCATTCATATGAGTCCTTTAGTTTTGTTTAGGTTATTATTTAATTGAATGTCACTTGAATTGGTTCATATTGTAGTGATATAAACTATCGGTCCTGCAAGTTTAGTATAATCGGTCAAAGGGGGGTGAATGACTTTAAGTTGATAAACGTGGTTACTTAAAAACTTTGATTTATGATAAGTTGGTTTGAAAAGATGGATTGAATTTATTGTGAAGGATAGTTAAGTGAAAAACACAAAACTACATAGCTTAGGCTGAATTCAATTTTGTTGAAGGTGATGCTGAGTAAAACTTACTTACCAAAACTATGTTTTATGATGAGTTAAAATAGAGAGAAAAGATAAATATAATGCTGATTGATAAAAGCTACAAAGTAAAGGATGCTCAATAAAGAAATTTAACACATGATTTATCTTGGTTCGAACAAAGGCTACACTAGTCCCCAGATTCCTTGTACGAGCTTTGATATACTAGTGTTCACTCCTTTAAATAAGCGGATAAGCCATTGATAATGGGTGATTACAAGCTAGTATCTTCTAAGCTTATCTAACCCTCCAACAGATTTGATTACCCTTCTCAAATCTTCTATCACTTAATATTTCAAGAAATAATAGAACAAAAGCACACATAATAAAATGTGTTGGTTTCTTTACAATTGGCAAACTTAGTTTTCTTCTAAGTCTTACTAATCTCTCTATTACAAATAGATTGGAATTTAGTGCTTACTTTTTCTTGAAGAACTTCGAATGCTGAGATGATAGAACAGTGTTTTCGGCTCTAAGAAATTTAGGTGATTCGCCAAGTTGTAACTGGAGACTTCAACTTTTATTTATTGGCAAATAATCTTAAACTAGCTGAGAGCAGACGATGTTCTACACATGCGGTCGCAGCGAGACACTGACCCCATGACATGGAGTGTGGGGGTTTCAAAAATAGAAAGATGGAACAAATTTTCAGAAAGACTCAAGGTTTAAACCTCTCACCTGCGTTACAGAGTCGCCACCCAGATCAGCTCTTCATGGAAATTTGGTACAACCTAGATCTGTTATACCTAAACTGCACCATTAGTTAGAGATTCGGGGCCGGATGAGTTACCTACTTCATCATTATTTGAGTTTTAATTACATACAAGCAACCACCTTTAAAGTATTTAAATTATTTCTAGTCATTTTTCGATTTATGCTTAGTAATTTAAAGTAACCACAAGTGAGAAAGTGATAAATAAATAAATGCGGTAAATAAACAAGTAGAAAATAAATAAAGGCAATAAAAATAAAAGACTTTTAACCTAGGGGGATAGGGATTAAATAATACATTTTTTGGGTAGTACAAATGGTCATAAATATAATTTTTATGTACAAATACATTAATTTTTACAAAACAATACTCGAAGAATAAAATCCTATCATACATCTAACCTGCATCCACAAAGGGTTAGCACAATTTATACTGCACACCATAAATTGGGTTAGTAATAGTATACAAGACTCAATTAATCATGCAATAAGTTAGATTAGGGTGATTGTTAGAAGAATTGTGCTTGATTGATTTTTAAAATTGGAAATTCAAGTTTCCAAGCGATTTTTCTTTTAAAAGGGTTTATTTTAGACCTGATTCTTGCTCATTTTATTTATTTATAAATGTTATATGACATAAGGTATGGTTGGTTATCGAGGAATATTGAATCCTGTCATTGGGTATGCCTAATACGGAGCGAAAAATCAAAATCTAGACGAAAAAATAATAAAATGGGTGTTTTGGTTGGAAACAAATCGATGCCTATATAGTTGGACCGACGATGGCCTGATTGGCCACCGCCTAGACTGGCACTGATCTAACTCCCTTAGGGTGGTCCAGTTGCCTAAAAAGGCACTAGTCGAACTACAAAGGCCTTGCGAAAACCTTCGATTTTTGTTGAAAATTTTCTTTTTTCTAACGGACAAGATAGATAGAAGATGGATATATAACTCGAAACAACTCTATTTGAGGTGATGCCTCTCTAATAGAACCGGAATGGGTCTAATTTCCTAGTGCCGCTATCGTTAACTATGGGGGCGCTAGTCTAACTAGAAGGGTGTCTGTTTAATTGTAGAGGCGTTGGTCTAACTAGAGGGGTTCCGGGTTATTTAACCATTTTTCACCTCCAAAACATCCAAAAACTCAAAATAAACAAGAAATCAAGTCAATAAATCTCCAAAAACTCAG
Organism: Euphorbia schlechtendalii; assembly: GCA_949673415.1. Classification (NCBI taxonomy): domain Eukaryota; kingdom Viridiplantae; phylum Streptophyta; class Magnoliopsida; order Malpighiales; family Euphorbiaceae; genus Euphorbia; species Euphorbia schlechtendalii. Next base: position 9,362 of record CATIWQ010234394.1, read on the forward strand.
GAGCTTACCCCTCCGACATGTTCCCAATGATTTTGGTGATAGAAACGCCAAGAAAAGAGTTCCTCCCAAGCACTTTTTTGTTGATTTTGTTGATTTATAGCAAGAAACTCCAAAAAATAAAGAAAAAATGCTAGAGATGATAGTTTTTTGTGATTTTTGGTTCCCGAAAAAGGTAATAACAAATCTACCCAAAATATTAAGACCTTAACCTAAGAAGAGTTAGAAAATAGAGAAAAGATCACTCAAAGATGGATTTTCTCAACTTTCTCACAAACTTTCTCACTTAGTATTCTTTTTTCTCTCTCTAATCTCAATAATACTCAAAAAGTGGTTGAAATATTTTATCCTTTCTCTACTCAAATTTGAACCCATTTATACCCCTTTAGGTTGGATAAAAAGTAAGGGTAAGGTGGGAAAAAATACAAAAAAAAAGGTAAAAAAGGGAAATGCGGGTAAATACCCGGTGCCCCTCTAGGTTGGACTACCGCCGGTCTAACCAAGAGGACCGCCTCTGATCTAGTTAGGCCGGTGGTGGTCTAGTTAGATCGGCTAGAGGGGCGCTAGTACTCAGGTGACCCTCCGAGGTCTTGGTTTCCCCGAATAACTCCAAAAACTGATTTTTTCAACTTTTAAATATCTTTTAATTTTTCTAACATATAAAATTTAACTTTTAATATTTTTTATTTATTAATCATTTATTTAAAATTAATAAAACAAGGTTTTTAAGGCTAAAAACACTTGTTTTACTCCTAAAAAAAGGAAGAGAAGACCTAAACCTACGAAATAAAATTTTCTAACACTTAAATGAATTATTTTAACATGTGATAAATGTTTGAGAGGTCATGAGAACTTCTTTCGATGCCATCTTAGCCTCGATCATGGTTCTACAAAAGCCTAGAGATTAAGTATATATATAATAAGCTTCCATCATCGTTTCGCGAGAGGGATCAAGAATCCCTTGCTCATGGGCTGCCTCTCATGTGATTACTACTGACATAAGTCTAAATGACTATACAAAAAGAGTAAGGGATAGAAACCATACCTGGGCCGACATGATTTTGTCAAAGTTGACCTAGGAACATGGAAAACCCTGCTCTCCTTGGAATCCCAACATGAAATGCTTTCCGATCTTATGATATCACCTAGAAATAATGAATGTTGAAGCTGATCTTAGAACTAGGAATTTTCTCATGCTCTTTGGATAGAATTAGGATTGGGATTAGATGGACTTCTGGTTAGAAAATCGACTGAAACGGGCTCGAAGAATGCTACTGATTTTCTGCCAAGGGTGCCGGTTCAATTGAACCGGCATTGATTTAGTTTAACTGGCCCGTCGCCGGTCTAGTTAAATCGGTGGTGGTCTAGTTTTACCAAACTAGGCTGGCGATAATCCCTTTTCATAAGGGGAATCACCGCCAAGCCCGGGAAGTCCCTAAAACCTACTTTTTTAAATTTCAATAATTATTTTGCAACATTTGGACCGTTTTATTGGTATGTTTTGATGATGGATATGCAAATTTTATGGTGAAAGTGATGTTCTTTTTACCCAACTTTTATGAATGTGCATTTAATTAAACTAAAAATGCATGAATATGTATTATTTATTTTTTTCTTGTTTTGTTTAAGATACATGGACGCATTTTAATTTAAAATGCATGAAATATTTATGCAATTTTATGATTAAATTAAAAAAAATGCATGGATACACTTTTTAATTAAAATGCATGAATACATGAATTTAGGCTATACTTTATCTATGTGATGTAATTTTTTCTTGCCATTCATTGGTATGTTTTATTTTTAAGGAGACTTAAGATTTAATAAAATAATGCTCAATTTAAGTTAGGAAAATTTTATTTAAATCTTAAATTTATTAAATAGTTACACCATTTTTTATTTTATTGATGGATGAAATGGAATGCATGACTTATATTTGCTCCCTTTTTACTCATTGTGATTATAGCTGTAGGATTGTACTACCATTGGTGCACTATGGGTGTGTGCTAATAGGTGGGCTCAGGTTTGCGCGGATGTGGAGGCCAGGAATAATCCATTTTTTATCGATGCACTATGGGCCTCCAGTTTTAGGACTCTCATAAATGATTTGCCCAAGGGTGGGAAGCCTATGAGCCACCGAGTGTTGGGCATGATGATCGAGCGATGAAGTCAGACTACTCACACCTTCCATCTACCATTAGGGGAGATTATGATTATAACTTTAGGATCATGGCCATGACCGGCTTACAGTGGACGAAGAAGACATTAAGGTTTAATAATTTTTGGACCTCCTCTCTGACGAAGAAGAACACACTTAACTATATGGAGAGCTTATTGAGTGTGTGCTAGTCTAAAACTCGGATGCTGAATAGCCACGTGGTGAAGCAGTGGTGGGTGACGGCTAATATCACCATTGCGAAGGTCCTGCGGTTCATTAAATCCTTTATTGCGGTGCTTCTAACCACTGTATTTTTTTTTAGATCCAATAGTGAGCTGAACTACTCCATTTTTCCTACCCTAGTTGATTTGGAGGATATTCCCAGGTAGAACTGGCTTAGGGCCATTCTTGGGCAGATTTATTATAGACTCGACTGTTGTGTGCGCTATCAAAAGAAGGAGTTGAAGGCCGGCCTTTTCTGGATCACGGAGAGTACATTTATTGGTCACTTTATTTATTTTACTATGCATGCTCATTATTTTTGACATTTCTTTCTTTTCTTTCCAACTATGGGCCTTTGAGCATCGCGTCGTTCCTCCCGTGACAATGTTAAGATGAGAGCTATCGGGGAAGAATTACATTCATATTGGATGCAGCCATGGAAGGATCGGGAGAACAACTACGCCTAGTACAAAGAGTATCTCCGCCACTTCCGATGCAGATAGTATGCATTCTTCAATTACTTTTTATATCAAAATGCATGCTTTACCTTAGGCCTTCGTATAACAAATATATTTGTGAGCTTACATTTATTACGAACTCTAATGCAAGTGCAAACTGATCTTTGGAAGGCTTTGGCCAACAAGGATGAGATCCTTTGAGTTACACATCTAGTGGATGACTATAGACTTATACTAGAGTGCCCTTGCACCTAGGACTGGTTCTTTGGAGAGCGCATCCGTCATTGGAGGATGAGCCGAACGTCGAGGAGATGCGTGCCACCAAATGTGCCCCTGGAGTCTATTAGCCCCACTTGATGCACCCACTAATTTTGAGTTATTTGCTTATGAAAGTGGGATGTGGGTCTCCTCGATCAGCACAAAGTACTAGGCTTTCATGACACAACTAATAAGTGTATAATTACACTTAATATCATATTAATTTTACACACTAAACACTATAATTTAAGTCATTTTTATACTTCATATAAAAGATTTCACATGGTATGTAGTTGTTTTTTATGCAAATGCAGATACTAGGTAAATCTTGGGAGTAAAATGATCTAAAGTGGAATTCTATGTAAAAATAGTGAAAAAGGTGTGAAAAGATGAGTGGAACTTAAAGATTTGTCTTAGGATCGAAGCTGTCGAAGATCGGTGAAGTTACAAGAAGAATTCTGAAGAAAAACACAATTCACAGTCGTGACAACAATTTGTGATCTTGACTTGATACACTTCAGAAGCAGAAAATTGTCAAACGAAGATTCACGGTCGTGACTTGTATATCATGGTCGACTTAGATAGTTTTTTGGTCAAATCTTCTTAACTACCAACCGCTAAATAGAATGATCAACCACCATCAACTACCAATGAAAAGACACTTATCAGAAGTCAACCAATCATGAATAGATGCCTATCCATTGTGGATAAGATTAAAGCTTCTCAACCAATCATAATGAAGTGATGCAATATTTTACCAATGGACACAACTCTTAGTTTGGATAGACGCAACCCTTCGAATTCTATAAATATGGCTCCAAACTTTACAAATTTCGTAAATGGTGTGGCATTGGAATTAGAAAAAGTGAGAGATATAGTGTGTGTGTGTGTGTGTAGATAGAGAGTGAAATTATTTAGTTTTCACTATGTTCATAAGTGTTAGTGAGAAAATGTTTAAGTGATTCAAATCCTTGTTTCGATCACCAGATTTCTCTACATATTCGAGCTATTGTTGTATAAGTTTACTTGCAAATCACTTATCAATAAAAGTTTTCGTTCTTCAACATTCATTTGTTCGATATTCACAAAGAAGAGCATCCTAGGGGAGGTTCTGTACTGGCCGGGACCGAATTCAAAGCAGACATAAGAATTGTGGGAATTGATAAATCCCATTAAAGAGTAGATACGGTTTGATCAACTTTACCTTTCACTTGCATATCTTACAACTTTGCTTTGCTTTCTACTAATACTTTCTATGTCGAAGTTTCTAATATGTCTATGTGTCTTAATGCATATTTCATGTTGTGTCTTTTATATTAATCAAGTTATATGCCTTTGAGTTAACTTTAAGAGTAGTTTCGGGGTTCACAAGATTGTGTATAATCACTGGATCTGTGATTTTAACGCTGTTTAGTGAGTCAACATTTTTGGAATGGTAACTTGCTAAATGTGGCTATGTGAGAGCGACCCATACTAAGTATAGTAATATTGTTATCCAAGTTTATATAATCATCTTAATTCGTTTGCACTAGATTTAGAAAAGTCATTTCATGTGTTGCTCTGTGGTGAATCATTGAAAATCTGAGTGTCTAGAACCGATTATGTTAAATTAGTCTAGTGAACGTATAACTTTGTTGAACTTGCATGTTTTCTTTGCTATACTTATTTCATAGGAAAAATCTATATATTTAGAATCTTTAGTCTTCCATGAATATATCTATCCATTCTTCATTTTAATCCTCCCAACTAAAATCCAAAAATATTTTATTTTCTTTATTCCGTTTTTCTTGTTGATCTTTAGAGCTAGTCCTTCCTTGTGGGATCGTTATCTTTTAAAACTACATCGTAACTATAAACTTGTAGTGGTCACCATTTTTCTATTTAGATAAGTAGTACTAACAACACCTGTTCATATTTTGAACTTATATCTTATTGGTAGGAAAGTGGGAGACTAGGTTTTTTTCTTCATTATTAAATAAAAAATCCTAGGAGTTATTAGAGTCGAAATCTTACGAATAGAGGTTTAGGCCTCGAGTCTTTCCAAAAATTTATTCCATCATTTTCATTAAAACCCCCCCGGCCCATGTAACAAGGCCGGTGCCTAACTCCGATTGTGTGGGTCCAAAACGCCATCCGATCACAGATGGTAAGAACCTATAAAACATGCTTGGATATATAAAGTAAATGACATACATATCATTTTTAAAAATAAGATGTGGAGAAGGAAAATGAAGAGGAAAAGGAAGAATATCGAATATATTCAACTGTAGTACAATATGAAGAAAAAGAAGACAAAAACCAAGAAGAAGCTGAAAAGGAAGGCAAGAACTAAGGAGAAGAAGATGAAACAGAGAAAGCAGGAGAGAGTAGAGAGAGTGAGGGAGCAGAAACTTGTCTTGCTCTAGAAAACCAAGAGATATTAACCAAGAAGGTTCCTCCAGAGTCGATGACAATGATCAATGAAGAAGAAGATGTTAGACATGAGGTATGCCCTATAGGCAATTAGTGTGATATATCTTAATTAGTTGTAATGTACAAACAGTTTCAGATTATTATTAATAATAATAAAGGCATCTTTGTTATTTATTAATGTTATTTAATTTATGTAACTTGTTGGTGTCATATATATGCGTTATTATATATGCATTGATAAGAGAAAGTCCATGACTACTTCATAGCGTGAGAGTGCGAGGAATAGTTTGAGCTATGTGGTGTGAGAACTGCACATACGTGTTACTATGAATAGTCTAAATATCCCTAGTCATAGATTCTTTGAGACTAGACATCAATGAAGTAGATAGAATAGCATATGTATAGGCCTACTCCTTTGATTAGATAAGAGTAGCCGATCTCACGAGTGGAAGGTGGTACCTTGAGTTAACACATGGATGTATTCGGGTAATACATTGGAGACCGCTATAAAATAGACACTTCGGAAATAACTAAATCCATGTGTTAGTGTTACGGGTGAGCAAAACTTGGTTCGGTTCAAAAATTGAACCGAACCGAATCGAAAACCGAAAGGGGGGAAATTTTAGAACCGAAAACCGAACCGAAAAAATTTGATTCGGTTTTCAGTTCGGTTCGGTTTTAAACCAAAATTTTATTTTTTTTATTTTAAATTAATTTTTTTCCATATATTTATTTTTTTAACATAAAATAACTAAAATTCAATATAAATAATTTTTAACACATGTAACTTATTGTTGATTTGAAAAAAAAACCTTAATTTTCAAGTATTAAATGTAAATTGGATGTGAAAATAATTATTAAATTAATTTAAAATTAATTAAAATTTATTTTTCAGTTTTTGGTTTTTTCGATTTTGAATCGAAACCGAACCGAAAACCGAAAATGTAAATATATAGAACCGAAAACCGAACCGAATAACTTCGGTTCGGTTTTCGGTTCAGTTTTCGATTTTCGGGTTTTTTTTGCTCTCCCCTAGTTAATGTCATATCTTATTTCAATAGCAATACAAATATCCTTAGACCTGAGATATTGGTTACCTTGTGTAAGAGTTGTTGTACTTTGGGTCATAATTATTCATACCCTAGTGATCAAGATGATACGGGTATAGTGATGATCACTCGTTGGTAAGCTAAGTAGTAGTATAGATGGGATCCATTGCTCCTAATATAGTGATAAAATGGGAGATGTACCTGTGAGCGAACAACATTTTAATGTGCACCGAAGCAGGTCGGAAATAAAAGAAAAACCTTTTGTCGATTTTAAAATTAAAAGAGAAATTGACTTTCTAAAAAAAATTAAATGAAAGAAAAAACTAAAACAAATTAATAATATACTATTGTACAAAAGAAAAAAAATAGAGTCGGCAATAGCAAAAAATAAAAAAAAATTAACCTAAATGATTTTATAAAACAAAAAGATTTTATACGTGATTATCTATAAAAATTTAATAAAAAAAAATATGTTTTAAAATAATGATGGAATGGCAAAAGTGGTACATTTTTTATGATCTTAACTTTTGCATAGACCGCCTTTTCGGGTATCGAATCGCCTTAATTTTTGCCCTGGTCGCCCTTTCAGGTTTTCAACCCAGTAGACTGTTATTTCTAATTTTTGTATAAACTACCCTTTTGGGTTTTCTATTCATCGGAACTCTCTTTTTTTCATTCTTTTCATCTTTTTTTCATTTTTTTCATTTTTCGTGGAAGCTTTTATGAGTAAAATGGCATGCCCCATGCGACAATGACCAGACATTTCCATGCACTCATCATCACACACATGCAAAGTTTCAGCAATAATGATTCTTTCATTAATGAAATTAATCAAGTTACATACTGACATGGTACACATTTCGAACAATCTCTTGCACTGCCAAACAGCCTGTGAAGGTTTTCTGGATGATATCTCTCATTAGCTCACTATCTTAATTTTTGCCCGAATTGCCCTTTTAGTTTTTCAATCCGACAGACTTGATTGTTTTTTTATTCATTATTCTTTGTTGCCATTTATTTTCTCACCAGGGCGCCCTTGCGAATTCTAGCAGGCCATTTTTTATACGTAGCAGCGCTTGAGCCGATCTTGGTTGATGGGATTGATAAATACATTTCCATCCATATCCATAATTTTCGCTGCCCCTTTACTAAGAACCTTTTTCACCACATACGGTCCTTCCAAATTAGGACGAAACTTGCCCCTAATATCGATGTTACTTTGCTTTATTTGCTTTAAGACTAAATCCCCCTCTTTTAGTGGATGTTTATGTGGTTGTACCCTGCTATTATATGCTCTGGCCATGCGTTGCAGATACATTTGCAAAATGTTCCAAAGCCTATAACCACTTCTCATCAATCAAGTTCAGATGTTCATACCTTGCTCCCGCCCAATCTGACTCAGATAATTGCGCTTCTAAAGCTACTCAAAGTGATCTAACTTCTGTTTCAACCGGTAACTCATCCTCCATGCCATATACCAAAGAGAAAGGTGTTTGGTCAGTTGGAGTTCTTATGCTAGTTCTATAACCCCAAAGACCAAATGGTAATTTATCAGCCCAATCCATGTAAGTGGATACCATCTTGGATAAAATTCTCTTTAGCGACTTATTTGCAGCTTCTACTGCACCATTAGCTTGCGGTTTATACGGCGATGACCTATTATGCTCAATCCCATGCTTCTCAATTAGCTCAGTTGTTGCCCCTTGAAACTGAACCCCATTATCAGACACAATATGGTGCGGGATGCCATACCGTGCAAATATGTGCCTCTCAATGAACTTAGCCATCTTCTTGGCCATGATATTAGTATAAGACTCAGCTCCCACAAACTTTGAGAAGTAGTCCACCATTACAACAATAAACCTATGCCCATTTGTGGATGACGGTTGGATTTCTCCAATAATATCTATCCCCCATGCCGAGAAAGGCCAAGGAGTATATAGGTTTTGAAGTTTTGTCGGAGGTAGGTGACTAATGTCATCGTAGATTTGGCATTCATGACATTTCTTCACTTCCTTAATGCAATCTACGATGAGTGTGAGCTAGAAATAACCTAATCGATGAATTTTCTTGGCAAGAGCCAAACCATTCATGTGGGGATCGTAAGAACCTGCATGTACTTACCGCATTATTTGCAAAGCTTCATTTTCTATCAAGCATCTAAGTAACAACCCATTACTTGGTTGTTTGAACAAATTCTCATCCACTAACCTAAACTGTATAGAAAACTTCCTTAAAGATGTGCGATCGGCTATGTCTGCTTCATCAAGATACTGCCTAGTCTTCAAGAACCTCACAATGTCTGCATACCATGGTTTCTCTTCTATGTTTATCGCTCTTATTAATGCTTTTTGGTAGAAACAAACCTTTAAGGATTCTAAGATGATTGGCTGAATTGGCTACTTTTGAGGACCTTCCCACATAAATACAAGAGTTGCTAAAGAATCTTCCATTTGATTATCTTCTCTTAGGACATGCTCAAACTCACACTTCCCAAACATAGCCGCTGGTGCCCGAATAACTTCTAAATAAGGATGAAGAGATTCCTCCTTTATCTCCCAATCTCTTACCACTTACCGAATGACTAAAGTTGAATCCCCAATTACAATTACTTCATCTACCCCTACAATTCGAAGAGCTTCCAAACCAAAGTGACATGCTTCATATTTTGCCCCATTATTAGTGACAGGGAATTCCAATCGTTTAGATAATATTATGACTTCATTATCTGGGGTGACAATTATTACTCCAAGGCCTGCTCCCTTTTTGTTCACAATACCATCAAAGTATAATGCCCATCTATGTGTTTCTTCCTTGATTATAGCAAGTTGTTCATCTAGAACTCCAAGTTCTCTACATAGTCTGAGTTAATTGGTTAGTTGGCAAGAAATTCTGCAATAGCTCTCCCTTTAATAACCTTCTTCATTATATACTTTTGTCGATCTCTATTAATAATAAAAACCATCGAGATAATTTTCTCGCTAGGGTAGGAGCTTCACACAAATACTTCATCGGATCAACCTTCGCTACTACTTGTATCCTATAAGATTGGAAATAATGTCTGAACTTTTTAGTTAACCATACCATAGTGGAACAAGTCTTTTCTACTATAGTATAGCGAGACTCGTATTCAGGTAGCTTTTTGCTCAGATAATATATCGCATGATCTCTCTTATCTTCTTGTTCCTATACTAGCATAGCTCCAACTAAGGCCTTCTCAATAGCTAAGTATAAAATTAGAGGCCTTCCTGGTGTTGGGGGTACCAATACTGGTGGATTCACTAGGTAGGCCTTAATCCTATCGAACGCAGCTTGGCATTGATCATTCAATTCAACTAGTTATCATTTCCTCAATAGCTTAAATATTGGCTCACAAACAGTGATAAGACGGGTAATGAATCTACTAACAATGACCCCAAAAATGATCTAACTTCCTTTTCCATTTTTGGTGCCGGCATTTCTCTGATGGCTTGGATCTTATTTCTATCCCTCTCTCACTCACAATATGACCCAACTATTTCCCTGACATAACTCCAAAGACACATTTCTTAGGGTTCAGTCTAAGATTATTCTTTTCAATTCTAGTAAGAAATTTATCCAAGATGGTTGGGTGCTCCTCTCGGGTTATTAACTTTACTAACATATCATCCACATATACTTCTACCTCCTTATGAATCATATCATGCAGCAATGCTTTCACTGCAAGTTGATAAGTGGCCCCAACATTCTTCAACTCAAATGGCATTAACTTGTAGCAATAGACACCCCATTCTGTGATAAAAGCTGTCTTCACCTTATCAATAACATTAATCAAAATCTGATTATACCCCAAAAATTGATCCATGAAAGAGTACATCATAGCTCTAGTAGCACTATCAATTAGGACATCAATGTGTGGCAGAGGAAAATCATCTTTTGGAGAGGCCTTATTCAAATCTCGATAATCAACACAAAACTTGACCTTTCCATTCTTCTTTGCTACTGGCACCACATTTGCCACTCACTCTAGATATTCTACTACCTCAAGAAACTTAGCTTTAATCTGCTTTGCAATTTCTGTCTTCACCTTCTCTGCCAATTCTGGTCTAAAATGCCTGAGCTTCTGTTTAACTGGCTTGAATTTAGGATCCGTAAGAATTTGATGTTCAGCTATCTCTCTGTCTACCCCCGACATATCATCATATGACCAAGCAAACGTTACTACGTGTTTTCGCAAAATTATTTCCATCTCTCTTTTATCGACACAAGTGGGATCATTCGAAATGGATACCATTTCGGGGTTTCAGATGTACCTAAATTAATTTCATATAATGTAGAATCATGTATGCTAAAAATATTGCATGAATATTCAAATGAATGAATGGACCCATCAGGATCAAAGTTACAAAAGTAAGCAAAGATGATTTCATTCCATTCATAGCCTCATAAGCAACATTGTTTACATCAAAAATAGAAGAAACGAATACAAAGAAATCACTTTCATCCTCCACATGCAGAGGGTCATATTTGGTAATAGTAGTGATATACACTTCCTCTATTAGCATCTTGTCCAAGTCTTGCTCGAGCTTTTTTCTTCTCTCCTGGTAGTTCCTCTCCAATCTTAGCTTTCCCTTTAGCCATGATCTTTGCAAGCTCTGCGATAGCTTCTCTAACCATATCAACTGAGGTCATTCCTTTCTCCATTTTTTCCTTCTGATCTTTTACCCCATTTTTCATAAGAATAGATAAAGCTTTAGAGATGGATTTGATGGTAGCTTCAATCTCCTCATTCTGTTCCTCTTCCTCAATCATCATCGGATCTCCTACCTCATTCATAACATTAACGGTTGGCTCTCCAAGGTCCATAGGATGACCTTCCTTCCCTTAAGACTGCAACATTCTTATTATAGGTCCTTTATCAAACTTAGTGAAGTCCACCACATCATTAAAAATCTCAAATCCAGGCACTTGCATCCCATCAATCTCCATAGGTTCCAGATTCCCTTTATAATTTTCACCAGTCATACGGATACAAGTTTTAACCAGATTAAGATTGTAAGACATTGAATGCTCCTTGGTTTTACCCTTATATTCAATTCCTTGAGGACGTGCTTCTCCAGGTTGAATGTTAAAAGTGGGCATACCTTGCCCTTTCACACCCATACCCTTTCCCGGTGTATAGTTCTGCTTCGTCATATACTTGTTCAACCATTCAAGAAAGTCAATCTCTTTTCCAAAATTCTCATTACTAATCATAACCACTTGAAACCTAGTCATAGGTTAATCACAAGCCCCTAAAGCAACCACCACTAATTCTTCGTCACCTTCTAGAGTGATTATCTTTCCATTGTGAGGCAATTTGACCTTTTGATGAAGAGTGGAAGGAACACCTCCCAAAGCATGAAACCATGGTCTTTGAAGGAGTAGAGAGAATGTTACTGGGATATCTATCATAGTGAAGATAACTTGGGACTTAACTTCTCCAATCATCACCTCTATTTTAAATGTCTCAATCACAACTCGTTTGGAGTCATCATATGCTCTTATCACTGTATTAGACTAGGCAAAGGTTCTTCAAATAGACTTAAAGCTGGTAATATCTTCATTGGATAAACATTCAATGTAGAGCCATCAACCACCATAACACATGGCATAATCCTACTCAGAATTCCATCCTTTAAGTAAAGCACTTTGTTATGATTCACTCCTTCAGGGGGCAGGTCCATTGGTGAATAAGTAATTTCAAGTGGAGGCTTAGGGATCATCTCTCCTCCAATGATTGAGCACACTTCTTGAGCGAAAGTTAAAGGTGTGACTTCCATCTCCATTAATTTTCTCGCAACTGCAGCACAGTGTTCTCGTAACTTGATTAGCAATTTCCATATGCTTATTTTCACAGGTGTGGATTTTAGTTGCTTGATCATAGAATCCTCCTCTTCAATGGTGACTAGAGGGATCACCAGTGTTGGCGGGATGGTTTTCCCAACTTCGCTCCCTCGCTGGGCTAGATTGCTAGGTTGGTAGACTCTCCCACTACAATTGATATTTATAATAGGCCCCTCTTTGGTAAGGCGTGTTCCTTCTTTGGTCTCTACCGGGTATTAAGGCTGTGGTTCCAATTTTTCTTGCGAAAACTCATCAAAATCCTCATCTAGATTTATCATACTCAAATTAATTGGCTTAGCCTTACTAGTCATTCTTGGGCCCCTTGGTGAGAGTTTGATTATATTCAAGTCGATTGGCTTTCTCTTAACAACCGTGGATGACATATCTTCCACAACTACCTCCCCACTTACCACTTCCTCAACAGAAAGTGTCTTCACTGAAGGATTTTCCTTAAAGATCTGGGCAAATATGAAATTAGTTAGAAATCCAGATTGTATCATATTTACCCTACCTCTAAAGTTAGTTAAAGGTTATTCTGTGTGCTTGGCTTTCGAATCGGCTCTTCTATGATTCCATCTACAATTAGTTTCTTGATATCATTCAACATGGTGACACACTCATTGGTACGATGCCCCTTATTCACATGGTATACACAAAAGTTATCCCTATCTTCTAGTGCAGGAGGAAAATAAATCTTCAGATTTTTTAACAAACTTAGTCTCTTACACTTGGTCAAGAGTTGAGCCAATGATTAAGTCCAAGGAGAGATTGTAACTGTAGGGACATGTTGAGTAGCAACTACCACATCTACTTGCCTCATGGTCGATGGAGTTTGTACAGGTTTACTAGAAGTCTTAGAGCTGGTCACATTAGTTCCTCCATTTTTATACATAGTTGAATAAGTCTTTACTCCTTTATATGTACTTCTCATTTGCTCTTCCTCGTCATACTTCTCAATTCTTTTTCCATACTCGAGCACCTCAACAAAAGAATTGAACTTCTTCATCTTCATATGATCCCAATAATGCTGGTTACATCCCTCAACCAACTTAACTACCAACATTTCCACTTTAGGAGCACTATCTACCAAAACATGAACAACCATCCACCTCTTGTAATACGTCGGGAAAGACTCATTTGGTTTCTGTCTAACCCTCTCAAGATCTTGCAATGTAGTTTCCATTTGGTTATTATACACATACTACTTCAGAAATTCTTCACTTAGCTTCTCCCAATCGATCTTAACATCATAAGATAGTTTCATGTACCACTTTACCGCTGCATCTTTTAAAGTAGTGGGGAACAAGTTAAGGATATGAGCATCTCCGATCCCCAATCTCGACATAATACAAAGGAAGTATTCAACATGAGCTTTAGGTGAACTGTCTCCAGAGTAAGGGTAAATATTGGGCACGTTAAACCCAATTGGTAGTGGCTTTGTTATATTGCTTAAAAAATTGCTGGGTTTGGGATACCTTATAGCATTAGGGTTTCTAATTTGCATCATTGCCTCAATACTACCATACTTCTCTCTGAACCTCCTATCAATTTCTGCCTCCACAAATATGTCTACAACCTTCTACTTACCTCGACGACTCCTACCATTTCCATTGGTCACATATCTTCCAATAATTCTTTATCATCTGTTTGCTCATCACGGTGGTGTGATGTTTGACATTAGAGGGGCCATCAAGATTGATATGCTAACCATTTTGATCATCTTGAGTTGAAACTTGTTTTGATACTAGTGCAGCACCCATCATCTCCTTAAAATTGTTCGAAGAGAGGAATTATTCCATAGCATTAGCTACAGCCTCCTTGATCATTGGTCTTTGGTGTTGTTCCTCCATTCCTTCAAGCACAAAATGACTATTACTTGGTAGAACTAATCGATCCTCTTCCTTATCTTATTTAGACCTTGATTCCACTGTAACTGATCTAGGCACCACAATGTCTGATCCTGAAAGAGATATTCTTGCAAGGCGCTTTTGAGACCGTTTCCAAGATGCATATGATCATAAAAAATCATTAATAATGGTATGGCATGTATTGTTTCCTTTATTTAGGTATGTATTGATGGGTGATATGCATGTATGCATGAATGAATGAATACATATGTATGTATATGTATGGGGTGATTTGGTCATCTGATCATAATTGATGCTAAACTAGTTTGGTACTTGGGAAATACCTAAGCTGTGCAAGGCTATTTGGTTGCAATGATACTAGCATGTGTTCGATACTCGGGAAGTACCTGGGGATATTTAGGGCTATTTTGTCACAATGACATTAGCCTAAGTTCGATACTAAGGAAGTGCCGGAGGATTTTGGGGCTATTTGGTCGTAATAACACTAGCCTAGGTTCGATACTTGGGAAGCATACAAGAGGTTTTGGGCTATTTGGTCGTAATAACACTAGCCTAAGTTCAGTACTCGGGAAGTACTTAAGGATTTAGAGCTATTTGGTCGCAATGACACTAGTCTAGTTTCAATAGTTGAGAAGTACCTAAGAGGTTTTATGGCCATTAGGTTGTAATGATACGAGCCTAAGTTCGATACTCGGGAAGTACTTTAGGATTTTGGGGCAATTTAGTCGAAATGACACTAGCCTAGGTTCGATATTCGGGAAGTATCTAAGAGGTTTTGGGCTGTTTGTTCACAATGATACTATCCTACGTTCAAGACTCAGGAAGTACTTAACGATTTAGAGCTATTTATCGCAATGACACTAGTCTAGTCTCTATACTTGAGAAGTACCTGAGAGGTTTTATGGTCGCAATGACACAAGCCTAAGTCTGATACTCGGGAAATACCTTAGGATTTTTGGGCTATTGAGTCGCAATGACACTAGCCTAGGTTCGATACATAGGAAGTATCTAAGAGGTTTTGGGATATTTGGTCACAATGACACTAACCTAAGTTCAGTACTCGTGAAGTACTTAAGGATTTGGAGCTATTTGGTTGCAATGACACTAGCCTAGTTTCAATACTTGAGAAGTACTTGAGAAGTTTTATGGCTATTTGGTTGCAATGATACAAGCCTAAGTTCGATACTCGGGAAAAACTTTAGGATTTTGGGTCCATTTGGTCACAATAACACTAACCTAGGTTCGATACTTGGGAAGTATCTAAGAGGTTTTGGTAAAATTCGAGACAAAAGGGAGAACAATCACAAAGTTATTACAATGGATAGTACTTGGGAAGTTATGGCTGAATTATCTCATATCTAAAAAAAAAGCTCAGTGCGATGCCATAGTTGGGATAAAATAAGAAACAAATAAATACAAAGTTCATTTAAGCCAAATTAAGAAATAAATAAACTAAATAAATGATCATAAATCAAGAAAATCATCGATTAATGGATTCAAGACGAGTTCGGGTCTCCCAATTCCTGTCTTCAGGCAGTGAAAAGGACTTTGATTGCAGTTAACCAATCCTTATATGCTTCATCAGTCTCCATTGGAAAAGTTTGCGAATAATCCATGTAATAAAATCGACGAGATTCTTTTCACTTCCACAAATAACTTTCATCCTAATTAGGACGATACTCTACACAAGAGGTACTTGAAATAATGTTCGGGATCGTTTGACATCTACGAAATTGGCATCTCAATCTCTTAGGATAATAAAAGGACCAACGAGTCAAGCCAAACAACTAAACTCCATCTGAAGTCATGCTCTTGATCATTTCTTATATATGCCACCGAGGACATACCCATCGAATCTGAACATCTATAAGGCATTGAAACCAAGGCACCCATTCACGAACAGGTTGGGTGTCAAAACGAGCTACCACAATCCTCTTCACCAAAAGCAACCCGGATGATACTTAGGAATTGAACATCGGGGTTAGTCAACAAGTATAATTTATCCATCAACCAAACTTGAAGGAGAACCTTACTACCGCTAAGCATCTTGGAGCATTCAGAATGAATAAAATCAAGGCATATTAATGTCTCGGTAAGATTCAGACCGGTTGGAGAAACTTTATCAAACAGTTGAGGTAGAATGGAGATAAGTCAAAAGCTACAAATCCCTGTATCGACCTTACAAAGGTAACATTCAAATAGTAACAACTTCACCATTGGGAGCCAACACATGTCTGAAGATGATGCAGAAGTACATATTTGCAAGGCTACGTCCAGTCGAACCCCTGGTAAGTCAGGAGAAGTGGACAATATTCTTCTCTCTTGTTGTGGGCTCAACCCAAGCTGGCGAGAAGAGTGGTGTTTAGGACCTGCATCTACTTCTGGAACTACCACTATAGTCTTTCTTTTACATGGAATGTTTAGGATAGCACTGAATTCCTCTTGATATAAAAAACGAAAAACATTTTCCATTGGATCCCAAAAACTCACGGCAGCTTGCAAAAAGGAAGAGCTTATGTCAACATGAAAATAGGTCTTCATATTCCATAGTTAGCTAGGCTTCAGTTTTAAGCATCAAGATAATCATGGAAGCGAGGTTTAACAACATCCATTGTAATCAACTGGAATTACTTGAAATTTTTTTTGAAGAAGAAAATAAATAAATAAATAGAATGATGAGAAAAAATATAAACACGTTAAGGTGTTTTGAGCAAGGAACAAAATGATATGTCAAAATCAAACAATGGGGAGTGAATTTAATAGGCTTAATGCATTACTAGATACCTAAACTTGTCTCATAAAACCTACTGCCTCCCTGAACTTTCAAAGTGACCCCGTAACTATCTCAATTTTAAAAAAGTGCACCACTTTGCTCCCTCAATGCCATGTGTCCACTTTTGATTGGAGGGAGAAAATCAGAAAAATTACATCTTTGAAAAGTCAAACCAACCAGAATATGACACGTGGCATAGAGAGAGCAAAGTGGTGCATTTTTTGAAAGTTGAGGGAGCTACGAGGTCACTTTGAAAGTTCAAGGGGGTAGTAGGTTTTTGGGACAAGTTCAGGTACCTAGTGATGCATTAAGCCAATTTAATATTATTATTTTTACATCAAATTATGAACATACAATGAGAAACAAACAAATATTTAGTAAGAAAAAAAATATGTGATTAATCAATTAACAAGGATAACATTATTTTGTTACATAACATATGAAATATAACATGAACATGAAATACAAAGAAAGTATAACATAACACACATTAAAAAAAAGAAATTAT
The DNA here is from genome assembly GCA_949673415.1 of Euphorbia schlechtendalii. Lineage (NCBI taxonomy): Eukaryota > Viridiplantae > Streptophyta > Magnoliopsida > Malpighiales > Euphorbiaceae > Euphorbia > Euphorbia schlechtendalii. Next base: position 26,930 of record CATIWQ010234394.1, read on the forward strand.
ACAACATGTAAAACATACATAACATGCCTAA
>CATIWQ010234402.1:0-20133 GCA_949673415.1 Euphorbia schlechtendalii
TGCAGTTCTAGGAACTCAGAGGCTTACCCTTACTTAACGAATCCACATCGAAGAATCCGATCGGTCCTTTAGAAATCCTCCTCGTCCTTTGAGTTTAGGTAAAAAAGTTGTAGTATAAAGTCCAAAAATTGTTTGTTTTAATTCCTGGAAGCAAAGGTCGTTCTAAAGCTATATTTTTTTATCTGATAATTTCGGGATGTCGTTTATCGAAAAAGACCCGACTAATTATAGGAAAATCCCGAAAAAACCAAAAAAGGAAAGTTTTTCCAACGAGGGGTCTCGACGGAGAAAACCCCGACGAGGCCTCTCCGAGCTCTTGGCGAGGCCTCGCTCGCGTGTCCGCGAGGCCCCCTCACGTGTGCGTGAGGCTGCCTCGTGTGTGCGCGAGGCTGCCTCAGTGCGAGGCTCACTCGCGTGTGGGCGAGGTTGCCTCGCGTTGGCGCGAGGCTGCCTCCGCCCGAGGCTGCCTCGCGTGAGCGCGAGGTTGCCTCCGTGCGAGGCTCGCTCGCATGCGCGAGGCTACCTCGCGTCGGGATTATGTCTCCTTCATTTTTTTTATTTTTTTTTTCTTTTAATCATATATATTTTTTTTTTCTTTGATTTTTTTTATTTAGTTAATTAATTTCTAAACAAAATTAAATAATTTTATTAAAGACGAGGAGGATTCCTATTCGGATACGTCAGGATACTCAAAAATTGTGTGATTCAAGGATAAAATCGCGAAAAAGCCGTCATCATCGAGCGCGCGAGCTGGTACAAAATCCCGTGCTCACAGCAATAAACCAATCAGCTTTAATAGGCACAATTACAATTCTCATTAGCATAAATTGCATTTACTAGTTAACATGTATATACAGCTTGTAATCAGTATAAAAGGGACATGTGTAACCTCAATACTTTTCATTAATTAAAATATACAATTTCAGTCATATTGTTCTTTAGTTTAAAGTTACTTTCTATCATGGTATCAGAGCGGGTTCCGATTAGACCTAATTGAGACTGATTTCTCATCATTTACCAAGAGCCCATCATTGTAAAGTCTCGCTACCATGTCCGGAGACGACAATGAGATGTCAACCAACACCACACCACTCCAGCTTGTTCTTGCTACCAAGTCAAATGACGGTAGCAAATCAAAACAAACTGAAGTTAACAATGATGAGCTAACATTTCAGAATGCAAACATCCTCAAAACGGGTCTTAACCTCAACAATCAAAGCCACAAATAGACCCTTTCAAACAGTCTTACCCTCAACATCAAGCTCAATAGCCAAAATTACGCTCTTTGGGCGCTTATGATCAAAGTGGCAATAGGGGGAAAATAAAAAACCTACTTAACCACCTTACTGGAATTTCAGAACCTGCAATAGGTGATGAAAATTACGACAAATAGGAACAAAATGACTTGATCATTTTCAGTTGGCTCAAACTTTATTGAGCCTCAAATAGCAGGAAACCTGATCGAACTACCCACAACCAAAGCCTTATGGAGCACTTTGGCCATAACTTACAGCGCGGGAAAAGACAAGCTGCAAACATTTAATCTTCACACAAAAATCAACAACATGAAATAGAATGGAGCGATATTAGAGAACTTCTGGATCAACTTACAAGGCATATGGGGGAAGTCGACAGACGAGAACCAAACCTTATGGTTTCACAATCAAATCAGACAGGAGCAGAAGCTATTTCAATTCCTCAATGAAATAGACTCAGAATTTAATCAAATCAAGAGGGAAATTTTGAGAAATGAAAAATTACCCTCACCGGAGTAGGCATATGCAACAATCTGAAAAGAGGCAGCGAGGTCAAATGTACTCGGTTTCTCAGAGAATTTACCACAACAAGGAATCGGCTCTGGGATGGCGATGACCGGAAATGAAGTAGTTAGCTTAGCAACTCAAAGCCAATGAAAGTTTACAAGAAAGAAAAACTTCAAAGTGGATAAATCGAAGTTGAAATGAAGCCACTATGGAGGAACAAATCACATGATTGAAACGTGTTTTGAAATCCATGGATTTCTCGAGTGGTGGACAAATAGCCACAAGAAGAGCTCAGGTAAAACCACCGCTACCGTGGGCAACGCCAAAGCAGCCACCAACAATGGCAGCGACGACTTTGAGGGAGGAGCAAATGTGGTGGTAATAAGAGGGGAGAAGGGGAAGACGGCTGCATCAGGTAAAGGGTTTGAGATTTCCTCAAACCCTATAAACTCTTACTCATATAAAGGGGCTCTCACACAAACCCTACTGCCCAAAGCCTTAACTACTCCCAAGCCCAAATCAGAAATAAACACATCACCCAAACCCAACTTTTATTATTCCCTACACCAACCCTTAAACCCAACTTGTACCAAGCCCACATCCGAAACAATGCCCTCACCCAAACCAAATTCGGCCAACCAAACTTCAAGCACAAACTCAAATAAACCTAACCCAAATCCTTTATTTCAAAAAGGTCCACCAAGTTTAAACCTAATAAACCCTCAAGCCCAAGCGAACTTGGTCGAAAATACTAAGTCCACATCATGAATTTTTTACTACGGCGCAACCGACATTGTGACTTTTAATCCAAACGACCTTAAAACCCTATCACAACCCTTGAAGAAATCAGTAAAAGTCGCCAATGTAAAAGTAATTAATGGAGAAGGAGTGGGAACAGTTGAAATATCACCTACGCTAAAATTATCAAATTGCCTCTTTGTTCCAGCTTTATCACACAAATTTCTCTCTATTAGTCATGTCACAAAAGAACTCAACTATTCTATACTTATGAATCCAACTTTTTGTATACTGCAGGACATCAGGACATGAATGATTATTGGGTATGGCACTGAGCACCAAGGATTGTACTATGTGGATGAATTAACTCAACATGATACGGTTATGCTTGCACGTGGATTTGCGGATAGAGAGGTTTGGTTATAGCACCGACGATTGGGGCATCCATCAACGAGTTATTTACATATTTTATTTCCAAAATTTTTTGAAAATAAAAACACTTTGCATTGTAAGACTTGTGTTTTGGCCAAGAGTCACCGTCAAAGTTTTAAATCTAATAATAAAAGAGTGGCGACTCCTTTTATGCTAGTTTATTCTGAAGTGTGGGGACCATCACCTATTATTGGGGGTCAAAACTTTCGTTATTTTCTATTATTTATTGATGACTGTACTCGGATGACATGGGTATATTTTTTGAAAAATAAAACCAAAGTCACAAAAAAATTCATTCAATTTTACACCATGATCCGAACCCAATTCAAAAGTACCATTCAAACCCTAAGATCAGATAATGGGGGAGAAATTATCAACTCACATATGAAATCTTTCCTCAATCAAAATGGGTTAATCCACCAAACCACTTGCCCTCATTCACCCGAACAAAACGATGTTTCCGAAAGGAAAAATCTTATCCTTCTCTAAATGACTCGCACATTCATTATTGAGCTTAAAGTACCTAAAACCTTTTGGCTCGAAGCCGTTGCCACATCTATCTACCTCCTCAATAGAATTCCAACCAAAATACTTGATCTCCAAACACCTATTCAAACCTTAGCCAAATACACCTAAATACCACCACCCTTAACCCTTCAACCCAAAATTTTTGGATGTTCAGTATTTATTTATATTTCAAAACAGGAAAGAACGAAACTTGACCCATGTGCTGAAAAATGCATATTTGTCAGCTACGACATTAACCAAAAGGGATACTGGTGCTATAACCCTAAAACCCGTCGCATATATACCACTATGAACTATAATTTCCTGGAAACGAAGATTTTATATAATACCCAAATTAGCAGTCAAGGGGAGACGGAACCAGTGGACAACTTGAGTTGGTTACCAATTTCTTCGAAAATATAAAGTGACAAACCAATAGAGTAGAACAATACTACTGTTGATCTTACTTCTGACACCCCAATACAGTTTGTGAAAATCAATGCCTCTGATATTAATCATCCGAATCTGATTTTCGAGGTAAGAGAAACGGAACTTGAGAATAGTCCTATTGTTTGTTCTGACCATTGTAATCATGAAATTGTTGAGACAGAAGATCGACCACATGAGGAGATACAAGTATTGCCTCCACGAAGAAATAGGGGTATTCCACCCGATAGATATTCCCCAGAATCAGTCAAGTGAGGATCGCATTATCCTATAGCTAAGGGGGGAGTTTGTCCAATGAAGCAAAGGCCTTCCGTACAGCCATATGTAAGGAAGAAATCCCAAATAACATTAAAGATGCAATGTCATCAAAAAATTGGACAAAGGTAATGCAAGAAGAAATAGATGCTCTCAATAAGAATAACACATGGGAGAAATGTTACCTACCCTCAGGAAAAAGGGCAGTCGGGTGGCAATGTGTGTTCACCATTAAACACAAACCAGATGGACCCATCGAAAGATACAAAGCTCGTTTAGTAGCAAAGGGATACACTCAGACGTATGGTATTGATTACTCTGAAACCTTTTCCCCAGTGGCCGAGATGGACACTATCAGAGTATTATTCTCGATAGCAGTAACAAAAGGATGACCTCTCCACCAATTCGATGTGAAGAGTTTCCTTTCTGCATGGAGACCTACAAGAAGAAGTCTACATGGAAGCACCACCTGGGTTCAAGGGTGGATTCAAAGGAGGAGAGGTGTGCAAATTGAAGAAATCCCTTTATAATCTTAAATAGTCTCCGAGAACCTGGTTCGCAAGATTTACCATAACCATGAAGAAGCATGAGTATAAACATAGCAATTCAGATCATACTCTATTTTTTAAATGAAGGGGTGAATTCACAACATGCTTGATAATATATGTTGATGACATGATTACTACCGGGAATGATGAAGAGGAAATCACCAGGATAAGGAGGAACCTATTTTCAGAGTTTGAGATGAAAGACCTTGGGAGGTTGAAATACTTCCTTAGAATCAAGGTATTAAGATCTAAGCAAGGTATCTTCATATGCCAGAAGAAGTACATTCTGGACAGGCTAGTAGAAACAGGAATGATAGACTGCAAGCCTGTCGACACACCAATGGTAGTTAATCACGGACTAAGGATACTGGAAGAAGCCGAGGATACAGATAAAGAGAGGTATCAGAGGTTGGTAGGAAAATTGATTTATCTATCCCACACTCGACTAGACATCTCATATGTCACAGGAATAGTGAGTCAATTTATGCACGGAATGCAGAATAATCACATGGAGGCTGTGCAAAGAATCATAAGGTATCTCAAAGGAACAAATGGGTATGAAATAATGTTAAAAAACCAAGGTCATCTGGCTATTAAAGCCTATACAGATGTAGACTGGGCAGGAATCCAATAGAATAAAAGTCTACATCAGGCTACTTTACTCTGGTAGGGGAAACTTAGTCACTTGGAGAAGGGAGAAGCAAAAAGTTGTGGCACTATCCAGCGTTGAGGAAGAATTCCGAGGTATAGCTCGAGTACTTACGGAGGTTTTATGGATACATAAGTTATTAATGGAAATCGGCTTCCCACCATCTAAGCCATGCGAGTTGATGTGTGACAATCAAGCAGCCATACGAATTTCTAAGAATCCAGTACAACATGATTGAACCAAGCACGTGAAAGTTGATAGACATTTCATCAAAGAGAAATTAGAAGCTGGAACAATTATACTCCCGTACGTAAGGTCCAATGATCAACTGGCAGACATTTTGACAAAAGCAATCAATGGAAGAATTTTCACCGAAGTACTAGACAAGTTAAGCATCGACGATCTCACTACTTAACTTGAGGGGGAGTGTTAGAAAAGGAAAAGGATCAGAATTAATTTCATCATTTCCCAGTCAAGGCAACAAACCAATCAGCTTTAATAGGCACAATTATAGGATCTCATTAGCATAAATTGCATTTGCTAGTTGCCATGTATATACAACTTGTAATCAGTATAAAAGGGATATGGAACCTCAATATTTTTCATCAATCAAAATACACAGCTTCAATCATATAGTTCTTTAGATTAAAGTTACTTTTTGTCATTCCCAAGATCGAACAATGGCGCATTCGAATGCCGAATCGGATCCATCTCACGATTTATCAGAGTATGGATATGTATCCACAACTTCTGCAGCGACGAAGATCGATAACGATAGATTTGCGATGTTTTCATCGTGAGACGAAAAGCCGGGACAGAGAATTAATTGGAAATGAAAATGAAATGAATTATGAATTCAATAATGCATTGAACGTGAATCTCGCATATATATAAATTGAAAATGGATTAATTACAATTAAATCCTTAAACTCTTGATTATTTGTAATTAATTCCTTAAAGTTCTATAACTTTTCAATTTAGTCCAAACAACTAAATTAGATTGGATCCTTTGAACCGATTAACCTGCTCACGGCAGACCGGGTAATTCCAAAAAATACTTTACCAGATTCCTTTTATTTGTCTTTCTAGACATTAATTTCCTTTTGATTCTTTTTATTTGTTAATTGTGGATATCAATGTAATGTTTTTCCTCAATTTGTTCTTATATTATTTAGGAGTAAGTATTAGTATTGAGATTACAAGATGGAAAGAGAACCTCAATTTGTTCTCCAAATTTTGAATGACATTAGATCTTTAATTCATATAATGATGGATTGGTGGTTTAATCCTTTCCACTTTTAGTGAACAATAGTTTTGGAAAGCCATTGGTTTTCAGTAGTGGTATTCCTTTAACAAAGCTCCCAGGACCCAATTTAATAATGAGTGGTGGGGTCCGCTTGCAACTTTCCACTTTTGTGGGCAAATTCTGCAATAGAATATGCAAATGGTTTTGTCATAAAGAAAATTTTTATAAAGAATAAGCAAATGGTTTACAAAAAGCAATTATTTGATTTTTTTTTTTTTTTTATAGAATTATGAATTTTTTTTAAAATGCTGTATTTCGAACACAAGACATCTATCAGTTGAGCTATATTTCAATTGGTAAATAACAATTATTTGATTATTCGTAAAATCCAATACATTTCTTGTATTCCATCTGTTAAGACTTAAGAGACTGGTAATATTTAAAGTTCGTAAATAGTAATTTCATCATATATGGAATATAACTCATGGAATGCAAACTCTTCTATTGTTCAATGGAATAAATAATTATTTCCATGATGCAATGCAAATTCTTTGATTTCATATACTAATGGTAATTTCATAAAATGTGCAATAGCCAAGTTGGATCCAAAACAGTAATCTATCATATTTCGCATTTTTTAATATATTACTTTTATATCCATATGAAAAATTATTCCACGAACCAACCGTGACCTAAGGCTGTTCTCAGTATTTTAACATATACAGTTCAAAGTGCAAGTTAATAAAGTAGCCCAAAATACTGCTAACAATTTCATTCATCAGGACAAGTATAACATGGACTTCAAAGGTTAGGGAGAGATGGTTGGATGATTCTGTCCATAGACTTTACATGATTTTCGAGCTGTACACAAAATAACATCAGTTTTACATTCTGGAAATCACTGCCAAAGCCAAAACCTAGAGAAAGGTGAAACCGAAACCTATACAGCTAATCAACAGGGTTGGTTATCTATATTTGGCTTAACTAAGTTGAGATATATCAAAATCATCCGGAAACTTGAATGTGTCAGCAGCTCCAAATTTCCTCCGCTCTTCCGAATCTTCACCTTCTTCGTCAGTGTTATCGTAAGCATCGTCACCGTCGAAACTGGCAGGTGAAGCAGGATCGTATACACTTTTGGATCGGCATGATGAGGTGGCGAGCATGGTCACTTGGTTATGGTTGGAAATTTCGACTACAACTGTGTCGTCATCTACTGGAAGTGGCTGCTTCCAAGGCTCTCCATCGATCCTCATGAATGTGTTCTCCGCTGCGCCTTTGTGGAACTCGAATCGGATTCTATATGCCTACATAAACAATTGTAGAGACAGACAGCTTCTGAGTAAGAATCTTTTTTCGTTTTATTATGTAACGTTGTTTTATACCTGTGCGAGACGAGTGCCATGTCCATTTGGAGCGAGCAGAACGAGCCCATGCCAAGCATTTCGAAAACCAACCACCTCGATAAGACCGTCATCAACATATGGAGGTGTCAATTCCCTCTGTATACACCAAATTTTTCAGCATTTATTCGTATTTATAAGGGATGCCATAATAAATTATAGAGAGAGGAGCTTACGTCACGCAATTTCTTCCCATTTGGATGTCCCCATGGATTAAGTCCTCCAGAAAAACTCGGCAAGTTTAGGCAAACAATTGACCTGATACTGTAACCAAATAGAAATTATAAGTGAGTTAAGGCATCGATCTAGATAACCACTGGAATTGGTTTATTCATATGGTATATGTTGTATAATTTAAAAGCTGTTGATTCAAAGAGTGTGCAACTAATGATAATTACAAGATAAGAAGAAGAATGTGAAGACGGTGGCTTGTGCAAAGAATAACATGTCTCACCTTCTAGGTATGTTGAGGTCCTCCCACTGACCTTTGATTTTCATGACTTTAACCTTTGTCAGTTGTGCTATGTTCCTGCTTATTTCCCCACAAGGTTACCAATAATGAATACTTGATTGGCACTTGAACAAAGAGAAAAATTTTGCACCCAATTTCTTCAAATGACAGAATAAAATTTTGTAACATGGGATACTGGAACAGAGGGATTCATGTAATTGTTCTCCTTTCTTTCAAATTCAATAGAATTTCTTGAGCAAATCAACATTGTAGAAATAAAGATGATTGGGAGTGCATTGCAAGATTTCAATTTGATTGTTATTGTCCATCCTAAAAGAGGACAAGAAACAAACATAGTGGCTAACAAAATTATCCAAAAATGTCGGTAATTCTACATCCATAACCTCAACCACAAAGTGCTATATGTGCAAAAATTTCAAATTCAAAGTCCAAACAGACAGGGGTTGAACTATCTATCATAGCCAATGTGCTCTAGAAAGTAAGAAGTGTTTATAATCTAATTTGACACTTAAAATATTATATTATGTCTTTATCAGTTTTTTAACATGTTTCCCAAGACAATTTATAAGTTTCAGCTCAATAAAAAAACAACTTAACTAATAAGTCAAAATTATAGACTTCAAAAGCAAACACCCTCATACACCACCTAAGTTAGTGTCATATGGTTTAAATTAACAGTATGGCACAAAAACATGTAGAACAAAAATTTACTGGGAAATTGACACCACCAACTTTAACAAACAGGGAACAGAAAACAATATCTGTATATTTACATTAAGAATTTAACCATATAAAAGAGTCTTACTGTGAGGAGGGATGGAAAAGTGAGGCCATAAACCAACCTTGAGTACATCCAAGCTTTAAGTAAGTACTCTACTCCACACAAAATTTAAAAGAACAACGATAAGTAATTTGATATTAAGAGAGAAACTAAATAAGGAAATATGTTAGATGCGCATCAATGTTGAAAATGAGACAATTCTGGTAAATATAAAATAAAAATTGATAACGGATGGTTGGAGTGCATCTATCATGCCAAAGAAATTATAAACTACTATGAAAAAATAGCTATTTCTGCATAAAAATGATCTGTTTCTTTCCATTCACTTAAAAATTCTCCTGCACAATTAAGCAAATAAATAAATCGAACTATTCTAAAGATTGTGGATAAAATCCCAAAGCTGCATTGATTTTGTAAGACACATTTCCACATTCTAAGTTCTAACTGTGGCCAATATTAGCATTTCATCATGAGAATAGACATTCTTATGCGCAGACACGTAAGAAAATCTACAGTAAGCCGTAATGCTCTGTGCTGCTTATTACTTTGGCATCTGTCATATTACCACAGAGACATAAACACTTGTTTCCACTTAAAGGAAACTGTCAGCTTAACGTGGGCCCATATTTAGGGTGCCTATACACATCTTATTGGCTCCTGTAAAAATTGGATTCATATATTTGATAAATAAGCCTATTTCATGTAACAGCCAAGGAGTAAAGGCATGCAAAGAAAGAGCAGCTTGCTTGAAAATGCAATATATCTTATCAGATACCTGGTTGGCTAACTGGTTTTTAAATTTTTCAGGGTGCAACTTCCTCTCAGAGTGAAAAGCATATGATACTTGAGCATCCATTCCTGTACAAAGTATAACGTAAAACTCCATTGAATTTCTCGATAAAAAACTTAAAGCTAAGCAATTTCCATGCTTTCATATTTAAGACATCTATATTAGAACTTATACTATCTACACCACTCCTATCAAACATCTTCAAATAAATTCATGAGCCCCTGCGGTTTTCATATTATTTGGATTGCAAAATCCAATCAGATTGGTATGAAGATGCTCAAAATACAGAATAAATTACAATAATGTAAAAGGCTAGTATGAAATTATATAAAATCTTTTTCCGTCTTTTCATTGAATATCTATTTATTTATTTTTGTTATGCAAATCCTTCATCTAGTTTTTTTTGCTATTTTGATTTTCGTTTTGGTAGTTTTAATCTAAAGACTGCATGACAAGGATGAATAGGACAATGTCCTCTTAGATAAAAAAAGATAACTGTTATGAAGTATGAACATGCTTAAAATTCCTACCCATACTGAAGTAGTTCCAAAACCCCCCACGAAATGTATGGTAGCCTTCCTGCAAATAGACAAAAGTAATTTGGAATAAGCAAAACAGCATCTCATGTAAAGGAAGAAACATCACAAGTGAACTAATCAGCCGTACAATGTCTGATCGCATGTAGAGAAAATACAAATATCATAAAGGGATCAATAAATGTAGCAAATTTCCTGACATTATAACCCCATTCACCATCAAAATGTGTGGTAACCAGTAACCTTCCTCGTTGAAATAAGAAAATTGGGTTTTTCATGCCTAATATCGTGTGAAGAAATTGCATTTTCATCAAGGAATGAATCATAATAGATAAATTCCTAAATGGAAACAAATAAACATAAGTACAAGCAGTAGCAAGAAAGAATACAAGTTCTCAGATTGATATTATAACTATCTATTTGTGTTTCTATTTCCAACAATTAGTTGCAGGTCTAAAATGTAAAACAAGTTGAAAAAAAACATTCAAATTTACTTTCCAACATCACGAAAAACTGTGCATCAAGGATTAGATTCATATGCTTTTGGAATTGAAAACAGATTTTAAGCCTGATGTAAGAATGCAAGATCAGATATATGTACTCATACATTCAGCAAAAGAGAACTTAAAACTCACCATATTTGATGAATCCGAATCTGGCACACGATGAAATGCATGGAGAGAATGGGGCAGTTCAAGTGGTGGAACAGGGTCAAAAGATCCTTGTTTGGGGCATTTCATCCTCATAATGATATGCCAGCTGATCAAAGAAAACAATCATTTTTAGTTCACAAGAAACTAAACAAAGGGGAAGGGAGAAACTGTTAACAAAAATTTCTCTTTAGCTGAAGATAAAAAAAAGGAACATAACAAATTTCTCAGGAAATGAAAACAAAATTTTTTTTCTACAAATCATTTGGAAAATACAAATATCAAATTCTTCTGGTGCACTTTGAACCTCCACCAGATTAGTGTACAAGTTAATGAAAAAAAGAAGTTAAAATTAAAGGGATGGAAAGGAGAAAAAAATAGAGAAACTTGAAAATGTAATATTGTACAAACAGAATTTAACCATTGGTTGAAAGATTTTCCCTCGTCTTTATGTTAAGTTTCAAAAAGTTCAGGTCTATTCAGTAATATGCCGATGCTTGATAGCTGATCAAGTTTGACTAATTAGTATAATAAATGATATCCAACCCTGGGGGGAAAGGATAAAAATTGTGAGATGCAGCACGGGTAAAAAGATATGTGATATGGACAGTTTAAAACATGGCCCTATATGGTACTGACTGAAAGTTTGAAATCATTTTTAATGCAGCTAAACCAGTTTCCAATTGCTTTTCTACAATCAATTAAAATACTATAAATAGTGTTTGAAACCTGTTACGAAATCATCAAATAAGTTTACTTGTGACTCTAACAATTAGATATTTCCCAGTCTGCTTGTTTTGTTACCAAGATATTTTCACCTTACTATGGATGGTAGACACACTTAGAGTTCACTTTTCTATTTCTAGCTCTAGATATACTTGTGCTCTTGCATTATGTAGTTAATGACTGAAGATCAACAGTGATTACCTGTCAATTTTCATTTCCCTGGCAGCCTTTACTTGTTCCAAAAAAGACTCCACAGACAAACGGTCTGTTCCTGGGTTCTTCTTTCCCTGTGAGTTAATAAGACACAAGATAATTATTTATCAGAATTCAATCATTTTCTAACAAAGAATACGACTAAGCATAGGATCCAAACACATTATCTTTCAAAAGTTAACTAAGTAAATGTATTCTACATCTTTTAGATACATAACATATATACAGATAGATACACATCACTATATGGATAGATATGCAGATTATTATTCTGAATTAATAATGAAAGAAGCGTACAGTACACTGATGAAATGCAAAAGGATGTTTAATCAAACTAGAATCAATTTGCAATCTCCATATTTCAGGGGATACTGCAACCATAAGAGTACAGCATATTAAACAAAAATAATCAAGAACATGAACAAGCACAGGATAAATAGATAATCTTACCCAGCCAAATGAAAATGGAAGGTTATTTCCAGTTCCTAATGGTACTGTAGCAATAGGTGGAGGTCGAGGTAGTTTGAGATCAGAAACTACACCGAGGAGCCAACCGGCTGTACCATCTCCACCTGCAACCTAATGATGTAAGTACAAATCAGGGCTAAAGAAGACTGGTTCAAAAATTTCACAAGTATCATACAACATCCATTTAATAGAAAGCCAAGACAAAAGTTAAGTCCATCAGATAGCTAGTATACTCACAATAATCCTCAGATGCTTCTCAATTTCAGTAGCCAAATCATCGCCATTTTTCTTTAGTAATTGTAGAGTGGCATAAACTTGACAGAGGATCTTATCAGGAGCCTGTTCCGTTAAATCAATTACCTATAAAACATGCCCTGATCAATAAGCAAGTGAAAGCATAATAACAATGAGGCCTCAGTAACAGTACTAAGATGAAACAGTTTATGCAAATCAAATAGATTCATTCACCTGGTTCTTGTTAAGAAGACTCCTGTATGTGACAAGAAGTTCACCTCCTAGTTGACCCCCGCTTTTTGAGTTGATGAACACGATCACAGGACAGGACGGAGTGCTAGAAGCGAGGTCATCCTTCGATGATCCAGGTATGAGAACATAATCTGGAATGTAGAAATCCTTCAATACATTCTTGGATTTCACATCAGGCGTTTTAGTTTCCGGACTGAACACGAAGAACAAAAGTAGAAGTAGATCTAAAGTTAGATTCAAGTTGTAAACAAAACACAATAAATGAATTTCAAGTTGAAACATAGAAAAAAGCGATTGTTCTAACTAAAATACAGGCTGAAATAAAACAGATCAAAGAATCAAAGAGATCAAACAAACCTCCTAGAAATGAAGCTACGAATGGAGTCCTTAACATCCCTGATTTTCGCAAAACGGGGCGACAGAGGCGACATGTTGTCACGAAATTCCATTTTGCTGACGAAATTAAGATCAATAGTAAGATTCCTTCAGTTTTGCCTCGATTTTCTCGATAACCAAACAGCACAAAGAAAGAGATGATAGTTAGGCAGGTGAGAGGGATGAGAGAACGAAGAATATGAATAAGGAATTAAGGATTCAGAATATTAAAAAGCAAATGGAAAGGAAAGAGGGAGCAGTTGGAAATGTCGTAATTAAGTGATTCTTCATATCTGATCATCAAATACTTTTCTTCGAAACTGGTACCAACGCGCTTTTTGTCACTAAATTAAAAGCGAAAGAAAGATATTGCAATTTAGTTAATTTGTGGAAAACTTTTCTAAGTAAGGTTAGTGTATGTAGCAGTCATTCTTTTCACCATTGTGAAACAAATAATTCGCTTCCAATTACTACATCGCCCTTTGGCAATGCAAATAAGATGGGTGTTTGTTTCGACTGACCTCATGATATTATAGTGGGCTAGATAATGACTTCATCTGATCTTTTCTGATGTGGCAGAGCTCCATTGGATGTGTATTAGGGATAAAGTAAAGAAATTACGTGGAATTTTCTAATGGAAACACGTAGGCGTAGGGAATTGGAGGGGAGGAAGAAGATTCAATTTGGGTTCCCTTAACGTCATGGGACCACCCCCAAGACCACAATGAATTGCCAATAAAAAAGAAAGCATGTTTGAAGAATTGAAATGAAAATATTTGAATTTCCGAATTTTAATGGCATTGTATCATTTTCAACATATAAATCACATAATCTCATATGCTCGAACAACTCCCAATTTACAATAAATGCATATATCCAAGTTTACAGATATTCTTACATAACAACAAATTTAAAATAAGATGTTAAAATATTGAATTTTTTAATTTTTTGTTCAATTAAACTTCATGATTTTGATCGTTTTTATATTGCTATTAGATTTTGATATTTATCATTATCTGACTTTTAATCATTGTTAAGGAGAGTTTAAAATTGAATTAAAATTATTTATAAAATGTTTAATTTATTTAGTTTTACTTATATATTATATGCTGATTATTTTCAAATTATAATTAGTATGAAATGAGAAAATATTTACAAATTACTTTCAGATAACGTAGTCAAATATGATTAGGCGTGTGCCTGCCACTCGAAGATTGTCCAGTCCGCCCCAAAGATAGAAAGACCAAGATAAGTCCGCCCCAAGTCTACCCTTGTCTCAATAAGTAGAAAGGATCCAGGAGACCACCAAGATAAGTCGGCTTGTCCGCCAAAATAGACCCCGACGCTTCAGGAATAGGAATCTAACTAGGATTCTCTTCCTCAGAAGTCTTCACAATTGAGGACTCTTGCTAGTGATAAATTCTATATTGTCAAGACGATAAGAATCTAACCAAGCTAGAACTCTAAGTGTATCACACCTTAAGTCACGATAGGGGACTTTCAAAGATTATAAAAAATAACCTTTTGGGTCACCACGCAAAGATATGTATTCTAAACACTAAAAAACTCTCTACCTTCTTTCTTAAATCCGATCTAACCTAAGAATCGGAGAGGCTACGCTGGTCACACGCCTAGTCCCCCATAACAACGATTTTTGTCTTGCAAGAACCTCCATACCATGTCAAAGAGGAGCATTCGAAGTCAACTTCAGTTAGAGAATTAGTGCGTGAAACCACGAGCCAGACTACTTTTTCATTATTGAATGGAGATATGCCACTTATATTTTGATATTTATCATTATATGACTTTTTAATAATTGGTAAGGAGAGTTTAAAGTACTATTTATAAAATGTTTAATTTATTTATTTTTTTACCTATATATTTTATCCTGATTATTTTCAAATGCCTAATATATCAATACGTACCCCAACTTAGGCCCAAAAACCTCCTGCCTCCCTCAACTTTGCCGCCAATCCCGTAGGTTCCTCAACTTCCAAAAAGTGCACCAACTAACTACTTGTCTCCGACGTGGCATCCTACGTGGCTTGCGTTGAATATTTTAGCGTGTGTTGACTGGAATTTATGTTTTTAAAAAAACTAAAAATAAAAAAACTCGTACGGTAAGAAATTGGGTATAAGATGAAATGAAATCCCTCAATCCAAATCATTCTTTTCCTCTCAATTTCTTCCTCCCATTCTTCCATCTATGAATCTCTTCCATTCTAAACGAAATCCATAATATACATTTCTTTATTTTTTTCATTTTAGATATTCACTCATTTGTTGCTTTGTTCAAAAGTTAGGATTCCATGGATGATATGGAAAATCCAATCTGTTTTTGTGGAAAATTTACTAATGCGAAAGCTTCATGGATGGAAGATAACCCAGGATGAAGGTTTTTTTTCATGTAGAAAATATGGGGTAAGTTTTCAATTTTGAAATTTATGGTAAGTTTGCTGAATTTGAAACATGGAATTCATTGTGTTTGCAGCGAAAAACACAAGAAAGAGAAAGAGATAGAGAATGTGGGTTCTTCAGGTGGATTGATCCTCCAGTGACTAGCAAGCGCAGAGAATTGATTAACAAAGTGATGAAAAAAATCAGTGAAGGAGAAGAAATTTATTTTGATTATGAAAGGAAAATAACAAAGCTAAAATATTTAATATTGGGGCTTATAGCTACCGCAATTTGGTTCAAATGGATGTAAAAGTTGTCGTGAAAGTAAAAAAGTGGAAGTAGGTTAAGCTAAAATTTGTGTGTTAGAGACTTAGGTTAAGTTGTTGTTGTTGTGATGGTAAGAGGTTAAGTTGTTGTGATGGTAAGTTGAAGCTGTGTGGATGTGTTAATGGAAAGTTGTTGTGTGTGTTAATGTTAATGACATTGTCCCATTTGTTAAGTTGAATTAATTCACAAACTCTGTTTAACTAATAATATTTGTGATTTGTTGTGAAATTGAGTAATTTGAACAAATGTAAACTAAAATTTACCAAATTGAAACTATAATTTGATCAAAGGGGATGCAACACAGCAGGCTTAAATATACTGCCATAAAGTAACACACTAGGCTTAAATATCCATAATGCAACAAAGCAGGATAAAATATCCATAATGCAACTGTAATTTGATCAAATTGAAACTAAAACATACTGCAATATCTCACAGTAGGCTTAAATATCCAAAACAAAGCCAACCTGAACAAAAACTAAGCCAAAATAGGCTTGAATATCCAAAACAAAGCCAACCAACCTTAACAAAACATAATACTAATATCCATACCACTATAACTGTTTGTGGCTTTAAAAACATTACAGAAATGCATTATGGGACAATTAACATATCTAATCTAAGGTTTCCAGACACTAGATGTAGTTGGTTGTGTGCTTAAAGCCCTAACTTGATTCCTAGTCAATCTTGTTGAGGATTTGGTTGAGAGCATGATTTCATGGCCTGCATTTTAGTAGCTAATTTCTCTTGGGCTGCAGCTTTGTTGGTTGCTGCTCTTTTCTTCTGCTCTTCAGTAACTTGACTAGGTTGTGGTGTTATTACTTGTTGTCTCTGGACAACTCCAATTCTAAGTGATGCTTATTTTGTTGCTCTAATTCTCTCCAACTCAGAAATGGTTAATACCGCCTTACCATTCCACTTCCCCTTACGAGGGTTTATGTCCAACTCAACAGAATTATCAACCGAGCTTACAATTGCCAAATCCTGTTGATATAACTCTATTGCTCTCAGGTCTTCCATTATGCACAAAGTAAAGTCATTGATATTTTTATATTCACATTGAGCATTGACAATGAGAAAAATAAAACATTCAACATGTACAATTTCATTACTAATACACATACATAAGTCCATCCTGCCCACAATTAAGCCAAATAGAGTTATAACTGAGCACAAGTCTATCATGTCCTTTCTGGAATAAAAACCCCATAGCCACTTGGTGTGTGGTTGGTACTTTCTTCCTTTCATAATGCTTAAGCTGACAAAATTATAATATTTTAAATTTCAAAGAAACAAAATTTAAAGTCTCAACAGCATTTGAAAGCAAAAACTAGTGATAAAATTTTAAAGTTTCAGCAGCATTTGGAAGTAAAATTGACAACAAATCTAACAATGAAAAAAATAATTAGAAAATTAACCCTGAAGTAGTAGCATCATGCTTTTTGGGAGATGGTGCAGTTTTCTGTTTGGTAGTTGCACTAGCATTAGATGCATTTGAAGTCTCAACCATATTAAGCTTCACAGAAAAGGAACAATAAATGCTAGCCCTTTAATATGCAACAACTATAATTACTTTTACCAAATTTTTAATTAAAACAACCAATTCATAACTGTGGAGGATCACCAACCTTCCTTCTTGGACATCACTTTTTATTGTGATTCCTACCCTTGCAATATGAACATGTTATTAGCAGTCCTTGCCTAGAGGACTTTCCAAAGTTTGGCATCTCATCAACAGGCTTTTTCTTATTCTTTTTGGATCTTCCAGGGGAGAGGTTTCACTGGGGGGTGGTTCAACAGGAGGGTTTGTAAACTTAGGAAACATCTCCAAATTTGGCATTGGCTGAATGAAGTGACTGTAAGCTTTCAAGTATGTGTCTTTATGATACCAAAGCTCAACATAGTCAATTGGGTTCAAATTATTGTTATGCATAGCTGCAATTGTTAGACATGATGTATGCCTAGAGGCAATAGGGTAATATATCTTTATAAGCTATAATGTATAAACAATTTCGAATTATTATTAATAATAATTACGACATCTTTGTTACTTATCAGTGCTTTTAATTTATTTATGTATCTCGCTGGTATCATATGTGTATAGTATTAAATATGTATATGCACATTGATGAGATAAAGTCCATGACCACTTCATAGCGAAAAAGAGCGAGGACATAGTGAGAGCTATGTGGTGTGAGAACTGCACATACGTGTTACTATGAATAGTCTAAATATCCCTAGTCATAGTTTCATTAAGACTGGACATCAATAGAGCGGACAAACTAGCATGTGTAGGCTTACTCCTTGGATTAGATCCAAGCAGTTGATCTCACGAGCTGAAGGTGGTACCTTGAGTTAACACATGAATGTATTCAGGTAATACATTGGAGATCGCTATAAGACAGACACTTGGAAATAACTATATCCATGTGTCGGTGTTGTGAGCGGACGACAGGGAGAGCGATGGACCGAGAGTGCGCTGGTAAAAGGCGCGGTCCATTGGGGTGTTTTTGGTGAAAATAAAATTACCAGGTCGGGGACCCGGAAGGTTTGAAAGAGAAAGAGAAAACATTTTTAGATCGGTCAAAACCCAAATCC
This sequence comes from Euphorbia schlechtendalii, assembly GCA_949673415.1. Classification (NCBI taxonomy): domain Eukaryota; kingdom Viridiplantae; phylum Streptophyta; class Magnoliopsida; order Malpighiales; family Euphorbiaceae; genus Euphorbia; species Euphorbia schlechtendalii. Next base: position 18,808 of record CATIWQ010234402.1, read on the forward strand.
ACCTTCTCTTAGTGTAGAGTCGCCATCTGGATTAGCTCTTCCTGCAATTAAAGTCTTATGAGGCTTAACGTCTAGGAGATGGCCCATTAAGACACAGAGATTCGGGTTCGTGATAAGTTGCTTACTTCTTATAGGATCATATTATATTACATCTATAGAAAACCGTATATCTTAATTGTGCATACTCAAATTTATGGCGTTTTTGAGTTTGTAATGTATGATTTAACTCACATGTGAAAGTAATAAATCCATACATAAAGTGCTAAATAAATGCGGAAAAGTAAAGATTAAGATTACAAAACCTCGGGGGATGCAATCGCCTGCCTAATCTATTAATTACATCTCCTCAAAAAATAATTGAAATTGCGATACCCAAAGGAAAATAAAAATCCTAATCATACATCTAACCCAATCTACCTACAGCCACAAAGGTTAGCACAGGGTATAACACAACGTTTGCACATATGTTCGATTTGATTTTGGCGAGGCCCGTGTGGCCTAATTAAAACAGCGGAGATTAAAAATTTCTTGTTTAGAAAGAAAACAATTCATTTTATTAACACATATGTTGCTCATTTTTATTTAATGAAAATGACCGCATGGCAAAAATGTAAGGTCTGTAATCCGGGAATAATTTTAATTCCCTTCATTTGAGAATTTCCAAAATTAAATAAACAATTAAATTAAAGGGAACAACAAATAAATATTATAATAAAATAATTAGATTAAATCCTAGGTCAATGACAAAGATCGAGTTCATCTCAGAATTTAAGAGAAAAGAAAATAATACACAGGAAAAAGCAGCTCTAGGAACTCAGAAACTTACTCCTTCGTTGTGAATCCACGTCGACAAATTTACTTGATTTCCTGGAATGCTCCTCATTATTTTTTGTTTAATTTTGTGTGGAAAATAATTGTTATTTTTATCCAAAAAATATTCAGACTCGGACTCTGAATTTGTTTTAGGTCCGAGAATATCTGAGGATATTTAGAACAAAGATAAAAGAAAACTGATTTGAAAATAATTAAATTCAGAACCTAAACTTGCTTCAGATCCGAATGTAATCAATGTATTTCTTAAAAAAAAGATGAAAAATCATAGTTATTTTGTCCAGGAAAATATTTTTTCAATAAAAAAATCCTCCTTTGTAGAGAAAAGAAATTTTTTTTAAAATTTTTCCAGGTTATTTCATCAAGAAAAAAATTTTTTTTTGTTAAATTTTCGATTCCATTAATTCTGAAAAAGATGGTGTATTTATAAGGAGAATTCAAAAGAAAAGCTAGCTTGTGACCCAAAGAATAGATTTCTTTTATATATACAAATAT